>JARVZY010001550.1:0-157035 GCA_030686995.1 Artemisia argyi | reverse complement strand
TTGTTAGGTGCCCATATTGATATTACACAAGTAAGAATGAGATAGATATAAGGAGTGGTTGATTAAATGATATAAGAGAAGTAAAAATGCAAGAGTTTCTTTAGGAAATCATAACAACCAACAACTAAAATGTTTACATGAGCATGGTATATATATAGGGGAGGAGTAGGGCAACACTCCCTTCCTCCCTCATTCTTCTAAATCGTGGGCTTTAAGGCCTCATGGGCTTTTCATAAGCCTTTTAACAACTAAGACATAATAAGAAATAATACTAAGCAACCTATCATTATTATATATGACCAAGACTTGACTAAATAGTGAAACTACGTTCCCAACAATCTCCCCCTAAGGGTCGGTCATCGCGGTTGCTTGACGTCTTTATCTTGTCTTCATCTTTAACTTTCACAGCTTTAGACGTCTTCAAAAATCATTAGAAAGAAATCATTCATCGTTCTTTGTTCTTTGTTCCTTGTTGATGTGATAGCAATCATCTTATGAAGTTGTCTGCCATTCGTCACTTCTGCGTCTGTGGTGGTTGTCCGCCATTCCAACATGCTCATACATCTTTGAACTTTGACATTCATATGCACGTAGTTCCCTTTCTTTCACTTTGATCTTTAGTCTTTTTACTTTGTAGATTCTTTTTTTTGGCATAGAATCTTTCTTTGAACGTTGTGTTGCTTTGACCTTTGAGGGAGCTTTCAATGACTTCAAGATGTATGTATGAGCATGTGGAATCCGTCGCCATGGAGGTGATATGTAGCTGCAGGTAAACAGTTAGCAATAAATCAACCGGTACTTACAGATAAGGAATTAGAGATCGTCAACAACATATTGTGAAGACTCATTCTAATCCTTATCAAGGCCGTTCCCCAGGTACTCCCGAGGGAGCTTACGAGACCTACTTAGTAGCTCAATGACTGGGTGAGTCGCTGGGGATCACTCCACGACTATAGACCGCTATGGAACCACCGCGAACACTAAGCGTAACCCACAAGGAGTTACCAAAGTGACCTGCTGTCAGGGCTGTTTGATGTTAACCCTGGCAGGATTTCCGTTCAATCATTGAGAAATACTTACGTAAATTCTCTCATAAACGTTCTTTGCAGATTGCTAGGATCTGCGAAGGACTCGATAATTTACAGCTGGTGTCCATTGATGTAGAACACCAGTTGTAGAAATTTTAAGTGTTCCTAGGAGATCTTTGATATATCTCATGGCTCTAGACTCGATAAGTGCACACTTAGGTTTCCTATGCGGAGACTAGGGAGGGGTCTCCTGCTTCAATATCAACCATCTCTAAGAGACAAGTTGATAGATTACACCAGTTCCTCGTGAGAATGAAACAAGCTCTTTTAAGAGAACTTGAGTGGCTTAGAAGGTTAAGTGCAGTGCGTCACTGGGTCCATGACGTCTTTATCTTCCATACCAGTGTCACCTTAGCAACAACCAATAGCATACGAGTTGTACCCGGTGTCTGCCCTAAGGTTGAACATATGGAGGGCTATTTCTTTTCACCATTTTCTTTACTTTTCTTTTTAATTCTTCAACTCCTTCTTTCCCCTTTCATTCTTTTCTCCTTTTTTCGTATCATACCTAAGGACTTCTAATTCTAACTATTGGAGATGTCCATGGGTAAATCCCTCCGGCTCTGTCGGATCATAGGACGGTTTTCCCTAAACTTAGTCACCTTATAACTCCATGACTATCCTATAATTGCCATGAAACCTTTGATTGAAAATCTCTCAAAGTGTTTGTGATTATCAATCATTTTGTTTAACACTTTGAGAGTTTTGTGTTTACTTTTAAAGGGCTCCCCCTTCACATGTGCTCATAAGTATTTAATAAATTTGCACATGCGGGAGGAGCAAGCACCTTTTGAATTGATCCACTTTCAGTGAACAAGACCGATTTGAGACACGCTTACATCACTAGTTAGACTAGCTTGAAGTTATTACCCGGCCTGGTCAAGTCCACAGAAAGTTTCTCGAGACGGTACATTTCTACTAAGACAAATCCTTTTCGAGACACGCTTACGTGACTAGTTAAAAAGTTCCATTGTCAGCTTTTAGGCGACAACTAGCTCTAGTAACTAACTTGATGTTATTACCCATCGAGGATTAGTCTTTTCGATTATTAACTTTTATGTTTCGTCAATTCTTGGGTCAATCCTGAGTCTAGCTCACATGATATTTGACTTTTAAGCAACATTGAACTTTCATATTTTAATCACTTTCACTTTTCTCCCCCTCAAAAATAGCATATGAGATGTTGTTTTTGTTAAACTTTTGATTAAAATATGCTTTTTGAGTCTTATGGGGAGATATCAACAAGAACTTTTGTTTGCAAAACGATGAGTTTTGAAGTGCTCCCCCTCAACAAGTGGATACTCATTGAGGTGAAATACTTGTCTTTTGAGCAGAATTATGAAAATCAGAAAATGTTTGATTAATTCTACTCAAAAGTAAGAAGCCTTCGCTCCTTATTAGGATTGAGGCACTGAAGCGTACCTCAGGGTCCCTTCATTACAAGCACGGGTTGTACACTGTTATATGTGCACAAGCCAAAATGATCACAAAACAATCAATGAAGTAATTGTAATTGAAATGTTAGTACCCGTGTAACCCAGCTTACGAATCATCAACAATTGGAGCATCAAAGTCTATGAACTGAGGATCTGGTCTTTGGAAGATTCTAACAGGGAATGATGGTCTGACACCGATATAGCTTTCCAATCGTCTGATCTGTTCCTGACGAAATAACTTTCTTCAATTTTCACGACAAAGTTGTGGACTTGTCGTCTGGAGCTGGATTTCCACCTGGGAGATTCACCCTTAGATATCTTTCTCTTATCATCTAGCAACCTTTTGACTAAACCATCACGAATGGTTTTGGGTATTGTATCACAGAACTTATGTAACTCATCGAGCCTCATGAAACTGAGTGTCTTCTTGTTGATGAGGTAGGTGAAACCAAATGACGGCTTTTGGATGAGTGTGTACTGTGACATTTGTTCTATTCCTTGAATTGAGAGTTGGGGTTTAGTCAGATTGATCTTCTGTTGATAACTTTCAACTCCAAGCCAAAGGTCTTCTACTCTTTCTTGAACTATCAGCCGTCTGATGTAGAGGAGTAAAGATGAAATGAAGTTGTATTATGTTTGAGTTTCGAATCCACGCATTCTTACTTGAACCTTTTCTAGATACATGTCTTCAATGTCATTTAGATAAAGGTCGGGAAAGTCAGCTTCTGAGAATTTATACTTCTTTTCATCTTGTCTTTTGATGACAATCTCGCTCATGATAGTGTAGTTAAACCTTTTCGACTCGTGAATTTCCAAGATGGCAATGATTCTTTGTTTATGCTTCACATTCTCTATTGAATTTATGTCTAACCTGTGAGTGTACTCGAGTCAGCGACATTTAGGCCAATGTTGAATCCCTAGTAAAGCATCTCTGTCGTAGGCTACTATGGTGTTGCTGAATATAGGAGTCGACTCTTCAATTGCAGGAATATCATACCTTGCAGCTGGGACTGATATTGTCAATGAGGAAGCATATCTTTGTTTAGAATTCTCTTGAGTGAGTTGGAGGTTTCAAAGATCTTTGTTGAAGAAGAAACGATAAGGTATCTTAGGTTTTTCTAGAAATCCTTGCAATGGTAATGGTTTGGTCCAATCGGTGAAGTAAGGCTTGTCGGGTTTTCCTGAGTGGATGTCGAAATTCGCCTCTGGGTTTAGCCAGTCAAACTTGCCTGACATTGCACTAGCGATATTCTTCATGTGAAATTCGAGTTCCATCTTGTTTCCAGATCTAGATTTGAGGAAATCAAGTGCGTCCCGATTGATTCTCCTCAACTCAGCCTTTGTAAGTGTCTCAATATGAAGACCAGCCATTATACTTTGAGTGTATTGCAGTGTATTTCCAGGGAGTGGTTCTTCATCTTCGAGAGGAGGTTGAGCTTTGACCAATTCGGTCAACCAATCACCTTCTGGTGTGTCATCATTGTCAATCCATGAGTGACGTCTTCTTTTCTTAGATTTCTTAGACTTTGACGTTTTGTCCTTGTCTTGAGCTTTAGTGGTTGATGATGGTCCAGGTCTAGAGTCGGGGATTGGAGATGCTCGAGAGTCTGTATTGGGTTATCCCTGATAATCTTCTACAGGGTGCATGAAAGGTTCTTCCTCGTCTATCGGACCTAATCCAGAAGCTGATGTATGTTGTTGTTTAGCAAGAGGTGTTGAAGCCTTTTGTGGTTGTTATGAAGATGATGGACCGGTTGCAGACTTTTGTTTCTTTCCTTTCGAATTAGGATCAGGATCATCATCTTTCCTAGGCCTTTCAAGGAACCAGCAGCTTCTTTGCAAGACTCTTTTGACAAGTTGGCTGCGATGGCATCGATAAGTGCTGTTTCTTCAAGTGTCAAAACGGTTTTGTAAGCAACCTTGTCGTAGAGTTGAGCAAGCAAGTCTTCGACTGATGGTTCTGGAATGGTTGGAGTTGTCGTTGAAGCTTTTGCAGGTTGGAGAGTGAATGGTTTTGTTGACAGCATCTTTCTTACGACACTTCTAATCCTGTGCTCCAAGTTGTCTTTAATCGGTTCTACAAGACTTGCCACTTGAGGAGTGACAATTTCAACAAGATTATCTGTAAGGTAATTGTTTGTGAAAGTCTTGATCATTCCTTCCAAGTCAGCTTTCATGAACCTATCAATCTGCTGCTTTGCCTCCTGAAAATCTTCAACTTGTTTTGCTAGATTTGTTACCATGGTTGTTAAACTTCTCACTTGCTCCTGAAGATCAACTGGATTTGCGGGTTCATTGATTGATTGTTGTTTTGATGCAGTTTCAGATGGTGGAGGAGATGAATGTTCTGGTGATGATTCTGAAGAAGATTCGTTGTGTGAACTTGAAGAAGAAGCTGGAGGGGTAGGATCCTTTGGAGGTGAGCCTTCGGGAAGTGGAGGTTTCTCTGGAGGTGTTTTCTTTGAAGATGATGAGAGATGTAGGAGAGAGTGTGAAGGTGATTGAAGAAATATGCTAGTGTCGAATTGTTGTTTTTGATCATTATCTTCTTTATCTTTACCTTCTTTTCTTGTACGTTCCTCTTCTTGTGCATCTTTCTCCTCAGTGGTTGGAGCTTCCTTCATAATAGTATTCCCTTCTTCATCTTTATCTTCTTCTCTATCACTGGGATGAATAACTGGTTTTGAAGTAGACGAGACAATGGGAGGAACAATACTACTAGAGGCGACTTCATGTTCCGGTTGATTTCCAGGTTGTGGATGGAGTCGGCTGAGGAGTGAAGCTTCCCGTTGATCTTTGAGGTATTGCTTCTCTTCTGCTCGTGTATCGACAACAATACTTTTCAACTTTCTTTTGTCGACCATGTAGAACCGTAGAGGGGGGGGGGGGGGGTGAATACGGTTTCTTTGGCTTTTTAGATGTTTAAAAAAAACTTTAAGCCAAAAGAAAACCAAGTGGTTGTACAATCTATCCAAACAACCACAAACACAACCAATAGTATATAAAGCGAGTAAAGAAAGACACCACGATATATACTGGTTCGGGATGGGGGGTTTATACCATCCGTACATCCAGTTGCGAATCCACGACTCCGATACTATTCACTAGTATAATCCTTTCGGTGGACTATAAACCGTTACAATTCACTCCACCAATATTCACCAATATTGATGCTCACAAAGGAGTTACTCCCCAACGGTATTCCGCCCTCGGAAACTACCTAAAAGAATCTCGTCATTTGACTTCACCTAAGGATCACAAAGATCTCTACCAAGACTCCCCACCGGAAGTATCAAATCCCAACTAGATCCCCAATGATCTAGGCTTGGTCACCAAGACACAAGACTTCCCTTACAAACAATTGAATGAATGAATATATATTTGTTCAACCAAGCCCTAACCTAACCTGGAGACTCGATTGTAATAGAAAGGGTATATGAAAGAAGAATTTCGACACAATCACAAGAGTGGATTAGGTTCTTGTGATTCTTCCCTTGCAAAGATGTGCGTTCTTTCAAAGATGTTAGTATGAAAATCAAGAACACAAGATTGTAGATAGAGATATTTGAGAGAGATTGAGAGAAAGAATCTAGAGAGAAAGAATAATGGCAAGGGGTGAGGAATACAAGAGGCAAGGGTGGTATTTATAGGCCAAGAACCCAACTTGGGAAAATTTTACCGAGGGCGGCGCGCTGCCCACGTGTTGACGCGTGGGTGATGCGCCAGACACTCTAGGAAAATTTTCCCAAAGCTTTGGGTGTTGCCTTATAAATACCTTACCTTGCTAAACCCCCAATTGTACTTCACACTAAACCTTAACATTAATCATTCTAAGGTTTACCAACTCAAATAGCCAATTTGGAAATCATTTGTGAAGTGTTTAAAGAGAAACCAAATTACCAAGGGTGTAAAGTGTTGATAGGGTAATTTGGAAGGGGTAGAAGTGTATCTCCTCACATGGCATAGAAAAGAGAGAAAGAATATGCCAAGGAATATTCCAATGCTTGGGGGGAAGAATAAGATTGAGGGTTGAGATGAAATGGTTTGAATTGGATGGTGGAGATCAAAGGGAGCCTCCCTTGGTTTTCAAACAATTTGGCATGTGGTGAATGTGGATGGTTGAGATGAGTTCATTTGAAATGAATGGCTAAGATCAAAGAAGCCTTGTTTTTGGATTGAAAGAGGATATTCCAAGGGAATATGCTTTGCTTGGGGGAAAGGGGAAATCAATGGTTGAGATGGTTTTGGTTTGTAATGGATGGTGAGGATCAAACACATGTGATGAGATGAATGGTTGAGATGTGTTCTAGTTTGAATTCAATGGCTAGGATGAGAGGAGCCATATTTGGGATTCAAATTAAATCCCATGTGTTGAAATTGGAAGGTTGAGATGTGTTGTAAGGGAATGGATGGTTGAGATGTAGTGTGTCAGGAATATGTAAGAGTGTAAGAGATTGTGTAAGAGAATATATGATTTGGATATGATTGGTTTCGTCTTTTGTATAAATGGGATTAAGAGAAGATTAAGACATAATCTAATTGTCCTTAAGAAGAAAAGGTTTAGACAATTAAGATTATAAGTTGAGAAAATCATAGGTTACTTATAAGTTCAAGTAACACAACGTCGAGAATCCATAGTTTCATATCTCGTGACTTTCCACGACTCAACGTTCTCAACTAATACCTTGTTTCAAACAAGTTAAGTGCTTTGCCTTGATGTAAAGCATAACCCAAGTGGGAAAGGATGCGTTTACGCAAAGTGACCTTTGACTTAGTTTGACCAATAAGGGAGTAAACCCGTTACGTAATTAGAGAAGACGTAAGCACGGGATATGAGGATATGGATGCTTCAACATGATGTTACGTGAAATATACAAGCTCTCTAAGTTTAGAAAAGCCTTGGCCAGAGGCGATAGTTAAAAAACATGAGTTGGCATTTTCCTGTGAATGGGTACTTTAAAAGTAGGATCTCTCACGTCTCAAAACTCGTTTCGAGTGTTCTCAATTAAGCACATAACATATTCATACCTGTATTGAAAGATCCACATTTGTCGAGTAAGGGGAAAGCCGAATTTCAAAATTCGCCTGGAACCATACAGACTCCTGGCGCGTCACCCGCGCGTTGACGTGCGGACAGAGCGCCAGGAGTAGACATTGGCTCCGGCGATTTTGAGCTAACGTTTGTTATTTTATGTGTTTCGATGGTTTATTTGTCATCATTAAAACATAAGGAGATCTTGATCATGTTGCCTCAACAGACCAATTGTTCAACTATTGGTTCGTCTTCTTCATCATCATTGACCCCAACATTCGATTCAGTGATTGTAATCCCTTGTATTTTCCTTTCATCCATTTCAAGAGTTTCCAAGCTTTGTTGTTTTGCAAGTTCCATTTCTGGAAATTCTTCTTCATTTACTCTTTCTCTTCGTTCTAAATCCTCTTCATCAGTTTCGGTGTCGAATTCTGACTCACTTTCAGAAGGTGGTGGTGTAGGTTCATCTTGAATGATGAGTTTAGGAGTGATTTTCTTTTTTGGTTTAGTAGCAGGCTTAGGTTTAGGGGTAGGTATGGGTTTGGGAGTAGATTTAGATTTTAGTGAACTTATAGTGCTGCTCGTACTCCCTATCATTTTTCTGAGAGTCTGTCTTTTCTCTTGTGGTACAACAATCTCTCCTATGCGTCCCACCTTTCTTCCTTGATAATCTTTTTCATAAAGTTCAAAGCTCTTGGTGTTTCTGATCTTGTCGTCAAGGAGATAGTCCGGAATCCTTTTGCCTTGTTGCTTTGTGGAGAACATGGTCATTTTGACAAAAGCAATCGTGAAGTCATCCTGGTAGAGGTGTTTAGGTTCATTAGGGTCTTGCATTCTTTTGATGAATTCTGGTTGATCTTTACAGAAATGCTCGATGAGTAACTTGGTTAATCTCACAAACGGGATCATTATCTTTTCACGATCAGTTTGGATGTTGTAGACCATGTCGCTCATTATTGATCTTGCAAAGTCAATTGGTAGCATGCTGACCATTACCCAAAACACTTGCAAATGCTCAAGTCTGGGATGTTCATGACCGCTTTTTCTTCCTGATATTGAGCGAACGACCAGCATAAAAAATGTTCTCCACGGCTGAGGCATGTATTTGGCATTGAATCTTGAATGCTTAATCAGAGGTAAGTCATCTTGAACATCGTATCCCAGATCAATGAGATAATCCAGGATCTCCAATTCAGGCAACATTGGAACATATTCATTCTCAGGTCTGGGAAGGAGAAGAACTGTGCGAAGGACATCCAGGTCTACGGTATAGACTTTTCTGTCCAGAGTGACAGTAAAAGATTCATCATCCAAATTAACCTTTGCAGTAAGCCAGAACTGATGAAGGCAGAATGTTGGAACTGAAGTGGATTTGTCAAGTAAATGCTTGCATGGATGAGCCAGGAGTATATCTTTGACAATCTTACACGAGTCCTCAGGAATTCTTAGTTTGTCGAAATCAACTCGAGGATTGTTTCTGCCAACGGTGATGCGGTAATCAGCTGGGATAATGTCATTGAGCGTGAGCAATGGTAGAGTTTGTTCAGGGACATTCTCGGTGTGTTCAGCCATTATTATGTTTCTTTTGCAGATTTGAGTAACCAAATGTTATTTCCCTTTTCGACATGTTCCTTGATGAAATGATAGCGGAGATCAATGTGTTTGGACTTGCAGTGATGAACGGTGTTGCAAGAAATTGCAATAGCACTTTTGGAGTCATAGTAGATCAGAATCTTGTTGAATAGGTAGCCATAGTCCTGAAGCTGTGATCTCATCCAGATGACTTGAGCACAGAAAGCAGACATAGCTACGTATTCTGATTCAGTTGATGACAATGATGTGCACTCCTGCTTCTTTGATTGCCAAGACACAACTTTATCTCCGAGAAACTGTAATTCACCAAATGTACTTTTGCGTGTGTCTAAACATCCTGCATGGTCAGCGTCTGAAAAAGCAATTAGTTCAAAACCAGAATCCTTCGGATACCAGATTCCCAAGTTAATGGTTCCCTTTATGTATCGAAGGATTCTTTTAGCCTCATTGAGGTGCCTTTCAGTTGGTTTAGACTGATAACGAGAACACATGTAGACTGCAAAGACAATATCAGGTCTACTAGCTGTGAGATACATGAGTGACCCAATAATACTGCGGTATTTAGTAGGGTCAACTGGAGTCCCATGTATGTCAGCATCTAGTTTTGTGCCAAAACCCATTGGTGTATTATAAGTATCACAGTTCATCATTCCATGTTTCTTTAAAATTTCCAAAGCATATTTAGACTGATTTAGAAAAATTCCATGGGGTGATTGATGAACTTGTAGTCCTAGAAAGAACGAAAGTTCACCCATCATGGACATTTCAAAATTATCTTTCATTAAATTTGCAAAATTATTTGAGTATCGTTTGTTTGTTGAAGCAAAAATAATGTCATCGACATATATTTGAACAATTAGTAAGTCCATCCCGTATGTTTTAGTAAATAACGTTGGATCCACCGAACCTTTAGAAAAATTATTGGCCAGCAAAAAAGCAGATAATTTGTCATACCACGCCCTTGGGGCTTGTTTGAGACCGTAAAGAGCTTTTTTGAGTCGGTATACATGATTGGGACGATCAGGATCAACAAAGCCTTCCGGTTGACTAACATAAACTACTTCACGAAGTTGACCATTCAGAAATGCCGTTTTCACATCCATTTGATAAACAATAATATTCCGATGAGCAGCATATGCCAGAAAAATCTGAACAGCTTCACGTCTAGCCACTGGAGCAAAAGATTCTTCAAAATCAATTCCTTCTTCTTGAAAGTATCCTTTTGCTACCAAGCGTGATTTATTACGTATGACAGTTCCTTCTGCATCCATCTTATTCTTCCAAATCCATTTTAAACCAATGACAAAGACTCCTTTAGGTTTTTCAACTAATTCCCAGACTTCTAATCTTTTGAATTGCTGAAGTTCCACTTGCATAGACACAATCCAGTTTTCGTAAGTCATTGCATGTTTAATGTTTTTAGGTTCATCTTGACATACTGTGAGTGCATAGATGCAAGTTTCACCATCTGTGTGAAGTCGTTGTCTTGTCATGATTGGTGCATATGGATGGCCAATAATTTGAACTAAGGGATGATCTCTAGTCCATTTATGTGTCGAAGGGTGAAGTTGATAGGTATCTCACGTGTTAGCAGGATCCAAACTGCGTGTGCATGACTCATCAATTTCAGGAACTGTTGGAGCCGGTGCAAACGGGTTAAAGAACGCATTTGGATCATACTCTGCGGATTGTGGAACTGATTGTGGTGTTGGATCATCAGCTGATTGTCGTAAGTTGGATGCGGTTTGTTCTGCTGAAAACAGATATGCAATTAGAGGGCCGTCTTTCTCAACAATTGTTGTTTGTTGAGGTGAGTCAGGTACTTGAATATTTTCAGGTTGTGCAGCAGAAATAGGTGAGACCTCAGAAGGACGGTTTTCAATTGTATCATCGAACAGTGGAGCAAACAAGGTTTCCAATTCTTTACGAGTGAGAGACAATGGTTCAGCTGAAGAATCCGGAAAGTTAAGACGGTTGGATTTGGGTCCTAAGCTGTTTTGCTCAGAAGCCATATGTGTGAGTTCATCGAAATTAGCATGAATAGTTTCTTGAATTTCTCTTGTACGACGATTCCATATCCAAAAGCCTTTGGAATTTTCACAATATCCAACGAACACTCCTATGTCAGCCTTTGCTTTAAGTTTACCTAAATCATCACAATCATTTTTCGGATAACAAAGTGCTCCAAATACATGAAAGTAATCGATGTTTGGTTTTCTTTTGTGAACAATCTGATAAGGTGTTTTGTGATGGCGTTTTGTGATCATGCAACGGTTTTGGTGTAACATGCAGTTGAAACAGCTTTCGCCCATAAGTAATCTAGAAATTGAGCATTGATCAACATGGTTCTTGCAGCTTCCACTAACGTCCTGTTGCGTCTTTCAACTACTCCATTCTGTTATGGGCTTCTTGCAATAGATGTTTGATGTTCAATTCCCACTTTCTCAAAATATGACCAAAGTGTCTGATTCTTAAATTCTGTTCCATTTTTAGTTCTGACCATTCTGACTGTGTTGCGTAACTGAACTTGAATTTTAGTGAGAAAGGTGATGATCATTGAAGGAGCCTGATCTTTACTTCGTAGAAAATAAACCCAAGTCCATATGGAGTAATCATCAACAATTACGAGTATGTAGTGTTTACCGTTGATACTTTGAACACGCATTGGGGCACACAAATCCATATGAAGCAATTGTAAAACATGATTCGTACTGTGCTCAGTTTTTGAAGGAAAATGAGCACGAGTACTTTTTCCTTGTTCACAGGCCGGACATAAGTGATCTTTGGTAAAACGGAATCTTGGAAAACCATCAACAAGTTTATGACGAGCAAGTTCAGTCATAGTTTTGAAATTCAAGTGCAAAAGACGTTTGTGCCATAACCAGGATTTAGTCAATTCCGCTTTGGAGAGAAGACATATCGGAGATGAAGCAATCATGTCAGACATCGATATTGTATAAAGATTTGTACCACGTGAGCCAGACATTAGATCATTTCCTTTTAAGTCACGAACAAAACAAGTTTTCTCCCGAAATGCTACTTCCAAATCCCCATCACAAAATTGACCGACTGAAAAGAGGTTGTGACCAAGACCCTCCACATAATAAACACGACTGATTTCAATGTTCCCACTTACGTAGTCACCGTATCCCATGATTAGCGCGTAATGATCAGTCCCGAATCTGACAGTGCTGATGAACTTTGAAACAAAGTTTACTAACAGTTTGAGATTGCCTGTCATATACCGGGTGCATCCGCTATCAACAATCCAAAGAACAATTTGAACCACCTGCATCACATAAAGACGACGAAGATAGAACAATGGTAAGGGTGGAACCCAAAGAAGTTGTGGGTTCCGTTTGGTTAGAAACACACAAAGTTAAAATTTTAGGAATCCATTTAAAGTTTGGTTTGTATTGTAACCAACGTTGCCAGTTCCAACTAGTTCGCGCTTTGTGTTTGGTGAATTCACTAAAAATGGGTTTGATCCTAGAATTGTTCTCCTTAAAAATAGGGGTAACTTCAGCATCATTAGAAACAGTGGTCGGCGGCTTTCCTAAAATTGAATTAGAGGCAGTAGTGGGCCTAGAAGGATTGCCTGATCTATGTTTCTTATGACGATTCAAAAGAGAATTAGCTACACATTTGGCATGATCACCACTTAATACACTTTTACGAAAAAACACACAAGATGCATTAATATTCAAAACATTCGAAGGTTCAACATTCGTTACACTGAGATTTTGATTACAATTTGCCAGATCAGAATCTAATTCAGATGCAACATGAGTTTTATTCAAATTCATAAGTTGAACTTCTACTTCTTGAGCTTCTAGTGTTCCTCTTTTACATTGCAAGATGCTATTCTTCTTGTTACTTTTTTGCTTTGGTCTGCTAACGCTATTAGTGGAGACTAGTCCTGTAGAAGTGGAAGGATTAACATTAGTGTTTTGAACAAAATTACCCCTATCAATTTTGTCTATTTGATACATTCCTGGTGCTATCACTGTGGAGTCAATAAACTTTCCTTTCTCAAGTAGCTTTATTTTCTCTTTTAATTCGATGATGATGTGATTTTTATCCCGAATGTTTGACTTAAGTTTTCTGTTGCAGTGAGCAATATCAATGCGGTTTTGTTCCCATTCAGCATTGTCAATTTTCAATTCCGCAATTTCCTTTTCATATTTAAGACATTAATTTTTGAGAGACTCATTGTTTTTGCAATTCTAACAAGATTTTGAAACATTTTGGCTCTGTAGTTGCAATTCAAGTTCTAAACTTTGAGCCTGACACCATTCAAGTCGTTGTTTGACTTGAAGGATTTCTTTAGAAAATTGTTTTTTCGCATCATCATTATGTTTCCTCATCTTTTCATTTTCATGTTTTAATGCCTCAATTTCGGTGTTCAGCAAATCATTATCAGCACAGTGATCTTCCACAAGCATAGAAGTACCAGATTTATAAAGAGCATTCATAGTTACAGACAAGATATCAACATTGAGAACTTTTTCCAAGAGTCGATCAACATCATTTTTTAAAACTCCGTTTCTTTGCTTTTGAACCAAAATCGCATTTTCATTTGAGTTGAAAATGTTTATCATTGATTTGACTTCTTTTTGAAGTTCCTGTTCTCAACGTGTAGCACAATGACGTAAGTGTTGAACGATTGGCAAAAATTGTTTTTGAAAAATATATCTCTTTTCTCGCTCGTAAGTAGATTAAAAAGTATCAATTTTTATTTCCGGATTACGTTCAATTGTTTCTTCCAAAATTTCGATGTCGTCCATGAAAGTTTTGAAATAATTTAAAACACGACAACGTTTTGGTAAAGGTGTAACGTCACCAGAAGATGGTAATGGACCATTTATTTGTGCCACAGTTTGGACAGGAGCCGCATTAGAAGATGAAACATATGACTCAGTGACATACCAAGATTTCTCAGGTATATCTTTTTGAGGAACAAAAGATTTAGAAATATGAGGAGCTTTTGAGTAATCATATGGTTTCCAATATTCTACTTGACTCATTTTAGATCGACTCTCTTCTTCAAGTTCTTCTTCTTCCTCAGTATCATAGACAATAGCACGCACAATCGTATTATCAAGCATTTGTTCCATACTGTAAAGCTTAGGATTTACTTTGAATTTTTTGTGAAGAAACATTGATTTGTATTCACCAAGTGCAAAACCTTTATCGGGTCTCGGTTTCAAGGTAAATTTCTGAATTGTTATGACAGAGCCCCCGATTTTGTAAACAACATTTTGAAATTCTTTTAGTTGACGTTCAAGATCCACAATTTGACCGAGTAATTTAACTTCACTTTTCCTTTTTCGCACTTTATGTTCATAAAAATCCTTTTTGCAAATTGACAACTCTGTTTTTGTTTTTGAAAGCTCTTTTTGAAGTTGTTCAACTTGTTTTTTGAGTTCACACTTTTCATTTTCGAGTTTAGAAACCAACTTTCCATTTGACTCAATTAATTCTCGCATTTTGTGTTGAAGATCTTGTTCTTTATTGTAATATTCTTGAAAAGCCATTTCAAAACTTTTTTCATGTTTGACTTTGTTTTCCAGATTTGAAAGTTGTATTTTATAGCACTCAATATCTCTTGTAAGTAACGCATTCGTTTCTTTTAATGTTTTATTTTGCTCATTCTTTTTCTGAATTAGTAACATTCGAGCCTGTATTTGTTTGACCATCAAAATCTGGTCAGGATCAGGATCAGAGAAAGGTTCATTTTGTTCGACATGATCATGTTTGTCATTCTCAATTGGATCATCAAATGAAACAACTGTGTCATCATCAAATATAACAACTGTGTTTATTTGTTCATCTTCTTGAGAAGATAAAGATGAGTCAGATGGAACAACTTGCGCCTTATCTGATTCAGAAGCAGAGTGTGATGCTATTTCATGTATTAGACATGTATTTAGATCATGTACCTGAGACAAACCGTCAGTGTCATACACTGGGCCTGAATCATTCATTTGGAGTTCCTGCATGTTGGCCATAAGCATCACAGCTGCATTAGCTTCCAGATCTTCCATGTCATCATCGTTGTAAGCATTTTCCATGAAACTGTTCTCCTGCTCAGTGAAATTTCCTTCCTTTTCATCTTTGAGAGCCATAAGTAATGCCTGCTTGTGAAACTTACTTCCCCGAGTTCTCGGTTTTGGACATGCTGTTGCAATATGACCTTTTTCATTACAGTTGTAGCACCACACTGCATTCCCAGAGTTTGAGTTCCCAGTTTCAACAATTTCATTCCTTTTCTGAGGAGCACCGGAGATGTTTCTGAACCCTCCATTGCTGTTAAACCTCTGTTCATTTCCAGAATTTCCCGAATAACCACCTGCACTTGATCTTCCATAATTCCGATTCTGTATCTCAACCCTCCCATCTTGAATGACAGCTTGATTCCTTGTGTTAGATGAAGATCGAAGACGGTTGTTTGTCTTGTTCGAGAATTTGCTGAAGGCACGAGCAATAAGAGCAAGTCCTTGATTCAACGTATTGAATTCTTCATCTTCATCATCATTGGAATTTGAGTAGTACATTGAATCACTATTTTCATAAGGAACAAGTAGATTTATAGCAGATTGCTGTGAAGAATCATATGGGATCATCTGATTTGAAGTTGTAAGTTGTGGGTAGCTGAAGTAATTCTGTTCTTAAACATAAGCATGATTTGACATTGGAGGTGGAGCATAATGAGATTGAGCTACGAGTGCCAAAGAATTTGGTGTTGCTGGTGGTGAGTAACCTCCTCGAAGAGCTCAATCTTTTTCCACTTCAGGTTCATGGTGCTTCAGAAAGTCATACAACAAGCCATATGGTGCATCATGGAGATTTTTGGTTTGACGAACAAATGTCACATACGTTTGCCAATCCGGACCAAGACTACCGACAAACTTGGTATTCACTGCGATCCTTGGTATTGTAATTTTGTGTCGTTCTAGATCATTAACCACATTAGTGAAATGGTGATAATAGGATTCAAGTGTCTCCCCTGGTTCGATTATGATGTTAGTGTATTCCATATAGAGTTTTGATTCCATATCATCTTTTTCAGTTGAGTGCCTTCCATTAGTACATGTGATACGTGGGAATCGCACCAGGCTTTACCTCTCAAGGGATCTTGAGAAGCTTACAACCCCCACCAGGCAGTGTACCTGATCGTTTTAGTATAGTATAGTGACAAGTACCGGGGGATTGATCGTTCAGCTAGGAATAGTGTCGCTAGGATTAGAAAACCTAATTACTAGTGCTAAGGATGACGGATGATTCTTTTTGTATTTTTATATTTTTTAGAAAGCAAATTAAAATCTCGGGTTTGAAGGATTTGGGCGGAATTAGTTGCTAGTCAACTAACCCAATACTAAGATGCAATCAAAATAAAAAAATACTAGAAATGAAAATAAAACTAAATTATACTAAGGTTGTGAGCAATATGTGGAGAAAATGTGTTTACTTAGATTTCACTACTCCCTAGACATCTTTTACACGTTAATTACTTGTTATAGTTCCGTGGATGACGGATTGTATTCCTTAATACCATTCATGGGGTGGCGCACTTACTTCCCCAATCCTATGAGTGCCTACTTCACTCCTATGTCGAGCCGGCTAAGAAGCTCCTAACATGGGATCATTAGAATTTACTCATGCATTAAATATAACCAATAAAACCTAGTGCACATCGGTTCATGTTTCCTAAGACGTTCAAGCATGTTACCATTTGGAGATCTGCCAGTTTTCTTAAGCCTAACATCGAAATCATTCATCCAATACAACCATAAACAAGTAATCAACACATAATTAACATCTAGGTTTCATTAGATCTAAGCAAACACAAGATAGATCTAGCCTAGCATGGTGGAATCAAGACAAGAACAAGATATAGACAACTAACACATACACATATTGATTGAATTAAAAGAATACTTATCTCAATTACACTTGTAAGGTTTCAAGGGCTGAAAACCCTTGAAAAACCTGTGAAAATTGTATTAGGTTCGGCCTTAGGGTTTCTCCAAAACTTCTTCTCTTAATGTGTAAAAATTAGAAAACTATATATAGGAAATAGGGGCTGACGACGTCAAGACCAAATTGCTGACGCCGTCATCTCGCCGCCAAAATACTTCTCGGACTGCCTTGATCTTCATTTGACGCCGTCATGTGTTATGGTCTTCTAGGCCATCACGTCTTTTACTCTTGACGCTCTACTTGTGACGCCGTCACGTTTGTACTGGGCCGTCATGCAAATTACTCTTGACGCCGTCACCTACTGTTCCCAGCTTGGAAAATTGAGACTTTGCCGTTTACTTAACTTTTATGCTCCAAAAACGTCCAAAATGCCTTCTTTTCCAGATTTCACTCCCAAAGTACCTAAAATCACAAAAGGAACGATTTAGGGTAATATTTGATCAAATAAATTCAATTCCGGGCTTAAATGACCCCCTAAAAGTGGTTCATTTTTCGCCTCATCATATACCCTTACACTTGAGATTTGCTTGTCCTCAAGCAAATGCGCTTTTATTCTACTCAAAATACAAGTTAGGGGTCATTTAACACTAATATAAAAGTAATTACAACAAATAATCGTTCCACTAAAGACCAATAGACAAGCACGGAGGTCATACACTATGTAGGGATCTATACCTTGATAGATCACGAGCCAATAGATCGTTAGCCAACTAATGTAATCACTAGCTAGACTAAGTTAGATAATCTCTGTGAGTTTGTTATTATGCGGAATATAAAAACAAACGTATACTAAACTTGATCCTCTATGGATCGAAAAACTAATAATATTAATGAAATTCGTACTAGAAACTTGTTTCTATTACAATGACCTAGGGTTCCTTATATACTAGTGGAAACCCTAACCTTTCTTACAAGAAACGAATAATAATAAACCTATAAAAGATATTCTACATATCTTGTCCTAAAATACATAAGTTATATCTACGGTTATACTCTATCCGTAGGATCTCTATTCGTTCGCAGGAACTAGTCATCAGCAAAAAGTCACTAAGCCTTCCGCAGAAACCTGTCAGCAGTATCTGTCAGCAGTATCTTCAATAATTCCTTACAATCATCCCCTAATCTTGAATTTGACACAGTTAAGTTCAAGATTTCTTGATAGATCTCCAATAGCATAAACCAGAGGATTGAAAATGAACATCAGCAGCAAAGAATCTTCATAAGTAGAATCTCTATGATCAGTAAACAATTGAAAAGCACCATTCTTTGCAGCAACACAAGACCAAATGTACATCAAAACATATAAGTTTCATACTATTCTCATCACATCCAGGTGTGTTAACTCCTGTGAGAGGTGAATCATTGAAAATAATGGATTTGATGTCTCTTTACCAATAGCCATCACTACTGGAGTAGCCAAGTGTTCAAAGGTACACTGATAACCACATGATTTTTAGCAAATCATCAGCTATAAACGGATTTGATATGTCTTTACCTGTAGCCGTTTGCTCAGGACTAGTCAATTATTGATGAATTATCATCTTGGTCAATTGAATACCAAATATGGTTTTCCACTGCCTTTACCACAAGCCATATACATGTGGGCTAGCCAATTATTTGGAATCCATAAAGGAAAAATCCATGGTCAATTGACAACCATTGCAACTACTCAACAATAAAGCATGGGTGAGTTGAAAACCCAATGATTTTGAGCAAGCCATTATAGCTATCAACAGATTTGATGAGTCTTTACCAAAACTATACCCTTTGGACTAGCCAACTTTTTGATGGAATAGTCAACATCAGGCAAGTTGATGACCAGAAAGAGTGTGATAAGAATCAACACCAAACCTGCATACAACATACACAAAACTATACAAATATGTTGGTTTTTTTTTTATTTATTTATTTATTTTTTATTATTTTTTTTAATAACAGAAAGAAACAAATAGAAATATGAAATATATAAAATATACCATCAATCAGCAGGAACCAAAGAAACATGTAGTGTCAGTAGAAACACTAAGCCTCCCCTTAGGCGTATGAGGATCCAACAGCTGCAAAATGGTTAGTATACATAAAATACAACAATAAGCCTCCCTTCAATCAGTGCACTTGACAAGAACTATTGTTCTTGGGTACCCAGAATGAACCTTTCCTCTTATGTGTCCAAGAACAACCTGTTGAGGGCTTAACACCATTATCCCATCTTGTCCCCCACCCCATATACATTGGGTCAAAATAACTAGGCCAAAAACCATTCTGAAAGTAAGTGCTAGTAGGTCTATAAAATGGTCTAGCAACATGTCTTTTCCAATCGGCTGGAAAAGGTCTATCAGCGGAAACTGGCTTGCCAGCAGAAACTGACTTATCAGCAGAAATTGATTTATCAGCAGGATTGGGTCTGCTGGTTTTCACATGTGCTTGTGGAACATATGGGGGTATAGCACTAACATTGGTCCACAATGGTCTAGATCTCTTTTGGTCAGCATATACACCCATTCTTTTCTCATGGTAATCACAGTCTTTAATAAGATGAGACTTACTACCACACACAAAACAAGTTTTCTTCTTAACATTACTTGCCTTTTTATTAAATCAACTAGTCTTATTACAAGAAGTCCTAGAATTGTATATATTCTTATCAGATTTATTACAAGTGAAACTAGGTAAATCTGGAACAATAATGGGTTCTTGTTTGGGTGCCTTAACTTTGGATTCAATCTCAACTTTACTCTTGGATGTGGAAACACTAGAAGTAGAATTAAAAGAGGTAGACTCAGTTGAGATGGACTCTGAGCTTTTAACATTAAATTCACTGGGGGCAGAGACATGGACCTTGGAAGACTTGTCACTTGAATCACATGAGGCATAGTCAGTAGACTTACAATCAGGGTCTGGCAAGTCACTTAACTTTTTGCCATATAGATGGTGTGATCCATCAAAGTCTTTTTTTGGAGAGCTAGGCATAAACACACCTCTAATAGGTCCAGGCACAACATGTAATTTACCTTCTTTAACATAGTTTGCTAAACCTGCTGGTGTAGATTTACCCACATCATTCCTTGCCTCTAAGCCAACATATTTTTTAAAACCTAAACCTATCCCAGAGTTTACAGCTTGACTACCATAAAGACAACTAGCTAATTTATCACCTGACATTAACCATTCTTTATGCCTAGCCACTTCTTTATCAAGCCTATCTTGCACCTCTTGTTTCTCTAAATCTAATTTAGCATTTACTTTCTTAGTCCATTTTAACTCATCATTAGCACATTTTAAATCTCTTTCCAACACTCTTATCTTCTCTTCATAAGCAAGCTGATTCTTTTGAAACCACACTTTCTGTTGTTCTAAAGTTTTAAAAGCTTCTTTATAAGTTGCAGCTTCAATAAAACAAGCATTATATTTTGGTTTCATATCATCATAAGCTTCTTTTAGAGTTGTATATTTAGAATCACAATCACAAGCACAAGTAGATACCTGGGGAGAGATTCCCATGAGACCAAAGCTATCATCACAACTAGCCATGCAAGAGATTTGAGGAGAGTTGCTTGTAGCATCTTCATGCTCATTCCAGTCCACACTTGTGTCTATAGCAGTGATCAAGGCCTTTGATTCTCCAGCTTCCAGTTCTTTCTTCTTGTATGCTGAATACCTGGTACTGGCCTCACCGTTCTTGGCTGAGCATTCTCTTGCAAAGTGACCAATTTCTCCACAAGCATAACACTTCACCTTCCTTCTATCAAACCTAGCTGCATCTCTTCCTTCAACATTGAGCTTTTTACCAACCTTTTGCTCAAATCTTCTAACCTTGAGAGAGAGCATAGCCATTTGCCACTTTAAGTCCAATTCTTCTAAAGCAAGTTCATCAATCTGCTCAAAATCTTCATAAGCTAGTTGTTGCTGTTTATCAACTTCAGCAACAAACGAATGAAGTACATCTTCCATCACATTGCTAATCTTTGGATGAGTTATTGGATTAGTACTTGAAAAAGACAATGTGGTCATTGGAAGACTTTGGCTTGGTGTGGATGGACTTGAGTAAACCTGCGGTGCTGGGGATGGACTTGCATAGGTATGTGGCATGTAGTTCGAGTTAGAACTGACAAATGCAGATTGTGAAGGAGTTGCTGCATATGGAGAGAATCCCTTTATGTCACCTTCCAAAGCTCTGAGTTTGTTGTACAAGTCATCAAAGCTGAGATAGTCCAAGCCACCTTTGGTTTTCAATGATATACTCACTTGAGACCATGAGGGAGGTAAGGCTCTTAAAAACCTGGAATTCATTTCTTCATTGTCAGGTCTGGCTAGAAGCTGATTCAATTGACTCAGAATCTTCTGAAACCTGTCATAACCTTTGTGTAGACCTTCCTCTTCAGTAATCTTGAATTCTTGGAACTCCAGCTTCAACATACTCTTTCTCATCCTCTTTGATTCTTCATTCCCTCCAAATCTAGTCTTTATGGCCTACCAGATTTCTCTTGGATCAGTCATGGAATGAAAATCTCCCATGTGGTCATCAGGGATTGCCTGCAGCAATATGGTTCTTGCTTTGTTCTCCCTTTGAATAGCAGGAATTTCTTCAGCAGAAACAGGTTCCAAAATAGTAACTTTGCCATTAGCATCAACACTTTGCTTTTTAGGACGACAGCCATTGAGTATAACATTCCAGAGTTTATAATCAACACTTGCAATCCAGTTCTGCATCTTCATGGCCCAGATCTCATACTCATCCTTCCTAAGAAAAGGAAGTTTTGCATTGCTGTTGGAGAAGGCCACCTGTTGTAGTTGTTGAGTAAGAGAGCATGCGTCTGAGAGAGCAACATCACCACCTGGTTTGTCTCCCATTGGTATTGATTGAATAGTTATGTGATTGTGTAGAGGTTACAGAGAGTATCTAGTGGTCTGATACCACTTGTAGGGATCTATACCTTGATAGATCACGAGCCAATAGATCGTTAGCCAACTAATCTAATCACTAGCTAGACTAAGTTAGATAATCTCTGTGAGTTTGTAATTACGCGGAATATAAAAACAAACGTATACTAAACTTGATCCTCTATGGATCGGTAAACTAATAATATTAATGAAATTCGTACTAGAAACTTGTTTCTATTACAATGACCTAGGGTTCCTTATATACTAGTGGAAACCCTAACCTTTCTTACAAGAAACAAATAATAATAAACCTATAAAGGATATTCTACATATCTTGTCCTAAAATACATAAGTTATATCTACGGTTATACTCTATCCGTAGGATCTCTATTCGTCCGCAGGAACTAGTCATCAGCAGAAAGTCACTAAGCCTTCCGCAGGAACCTGTCAGCAGTATCTGTCAGCAGTATCTTCAATAATTCCTTACACACTAGCACCTCACAAATAGTGTTTAGATACTCACATCTCTCGGGTGTAATAAAGTATAAATTACAATATGGAAATGGAAGATATCTCTCACTACCTGTCATAGCAAAATAGATTACTATAGGCTTGGGAAAGGATCAAACCTCCACCACATGGCGTAAGCACCTAGGATAAACTATCAAAGAGGTCTTTTAAAGGGTTGTAACGTTAGGTGTAGGGATATGAAATACACGGTTTTGTTGGATAAAGGCAGTCTTTACTGGTGGCGAGTTAACAATCTTGGTTAATTACATGTACAATATGGCGTTGCTAAGCCAAGACTAGACTCGACTTAAGCTAATAAATGAAAAATAACAAAAACATAAAATGAACATAGTATAAAAAGGGATGGTAGTCCGTATGTTTTTTTCTCTTTTCTCTTTTTCTATATATATATATATATATTTTTTTTCGATTTATTTTTTATTTTTTATTTTTTTTTGTGCATACACTCTTACCCTACCATCCAAAATAATACATCATAGGGGATGAACATTCCCCTTACACTTGAATTTTTACATACTTTACAATAAACTAATCTAATGACTCGAATTAAGAAAATCAAAACACTTGGAGTACTTTTAAGATTAACGTACGTATGGGGGTAATAATATGATGTTCTTCCCCATTACTCCATAAAATAAGTACTTTACCCATGAGTCCCAATCGTCCCAAAACAATATGTACAAGGATATGACTCGACTTAGCAACCATGTAATCAATTAGATAATTAACTTAGGGTTTAAAATAACAATAATGCACTAAAAATGAGCGCATACACGGAAGGCTAAGGCGATTTGGTTGTACATTTAAGTGGGGTGTAACAAATTCTTCCTTTAAGTAAGATGCTTAAAGTTAGAAACGAAAAGATAGGCTCGGAAGGGTGTACTAGGGGTTTCGTGTACTAAAAATGAGTACAACGCTAAGGGTGTGGGACAAATTAATTGACTTACGTAGTCAAGTAATATGACTTAAATGGTCAAGAAATTATAATACGGGTTTAACACAAGGGTGATCCTAATGCCTCTTATCATGTAGTAAATCCTACCACACGAATGTAGTCTCACTAGCGGTCTCGGGATGCATAACTAACGCAAGTTCTAGAATCTAAATGCTACCGGTACACTCATAAGCACTAATAGTAAATGCTTTTCCTATCAAATCTAAAGGCGAACCTCACATATTTGGGTGAATTTTTTTTTTCTGAATATACGGTTATGTGCTAGTCATACAATCTCCTATCTGTGAGACACTTGCTATGGCTAAAGTTTCACTCCTAAATGTTGTAAAAAATTTTAAATTTGGCGCTAAAATTGCACTAACAAGTGTTTCTCATAGTTTTATTACACATCTACCATTAAACAAAGCAAACTCAAGCGAAAGTGTATTTGTAAGGTATCATCATTTTACCCTCCCCTTACACTTAAGATGAACATTGTCCCCAATGTTCAAGTAAAGAATGTAAAAGTGAAATAGTAAAAAGAATGAAATCAAATACTCCCCTGATTCGCTCGGTATGGATAATTAGGTGGCCAGGTTAAATCTTCCTCCACGAAAATGAACAATCAAAGCTTCCCTTCCAGAATATAAATCATCTTCTTGTCATACATAACCTGTAAATCCTGAGAAAACAAACAAGACAACCTCGCATAAAATCGGCGGCATCCTTTATAAGTTTCTAAATCCTAGAAAACAAAGTAAGATATATTGCTTGTGGAATGAAGTTTGCAGACTTCCTGGAGATTATAAAACTTAATAATTCACAAAAACTTTAAGACTCCGTTAGAAAAACAAAACCGGTAAAATTTCCAGATTTTTACCCGTGACGCCGTCAAGAGCAAACTTATGACGCCGTCAGGATTGACGTGCAGAAATTCTTATGTTAAGTTTCCGGAAAATTTCTAGAAAAACTTGGTCCTACTTCCTGGAAAATCCTGCAAAACTTCATTATGACTCAATACAAGCATTTGACTCTAACAAATACGAATATACATGTTCATTTAATATTGTGGAGAATCATGATTGGGTTGTTTCTTAAAAACATATTTGGGGTTTCCCCTTACACTTATCTTTTGCAAAAATACCTTTAGGCGGAGTTAAGACTAGGCCAAAACAACAAAGTAAAGTATTTCCACATTTTAATTGAGAAACATGATCTACCAACAATAAAAATAAAGCATGCATACGAAAGCAAATAACAAACAAACAAAAAAATGAAAATCACACAAAGCATGGGTTGCCTCCCAAGAAGCGCTTTTCTTTATTTATGAGTCTTGTAGCTAGACTCAAGGTCATGGGTTACGTTTTCCTTTCCCACTTTTGTGCCAACTCAAAAAATCTAATCCAATTCTCATCACGCTTATATTCCGGGCCTAGATTCAAGCAACCCGAATAGTATGTTCTCATCCTCTCATAATAGACATCATCACTAATTCCATCTTCCTTAACCTCATAAGGTCGAATTTCATCAACTCGTAGATTTTTGATGCCCTTTAATTCTTCCTTCATGTGAGGCATCATGAAAGTGACCTTTTCTATCCCATCAGTAAACTGAGCTATCCCCTTCTCATGGTCGTGATACATCTTAGTCTTCTCAACAAAAGGTTGTCCTAAAACTACTTCTCCTAGGTGTGGATCAATAATGCCTCTAACATCTTCTAGGATTACAAAGTCGCATTGATAAGTAAAATTTCCTACAAAGATGTGTACCCCTTTAACTCTCCTGACAAAGTTACATAGCCTTTTAGAATTGTAAGGGTCTTTTCTAGGACTTAACCTTTCGTTCATTATCCAATTGTAATAGAGCCTAGACATGATATTCATGGGTGCTTTTAAGTCAATGTATGTATGCTCTCTAGACATGTACCCAATCATGCAAGGAATTTTTATGTTCCTCAAGTTATGCCTCCTAATCCATGGTGTCTTTCTATATTTTGAGGGGCAAAAGTGTTGTAAAAGGAACCTATGGTAACTCAATTCATCCGGGGTTGGAGCGAAGTCCGTAAACTCAATTTTCATTTGGAGAGGCTTAATGAATTCCTTAAATGTGTTAACTTCTCTCTTTCTTCTTTTATGCGCAATAAGCCTCTTGCTAGCTTCTAAACGGCGACTCTCTAATTCCATAAAGACCACACTAGTACAAACAAAAACACGAAGAATTAAGATAGACTAAAGAAAACCTAGAAATAAAAATAAAATCTTACTAGAAAGGAATCTAGCAAGTAGACCTAATAAAAAGAAATTCTAACCTAGACAATAACTATTCCCCAGGCTGCGGCGCCAAAAACTTGATACGTGGGGATCACACCAGGCTTTACCTCTCAATGGATCTTGAGAAGCTTACAACCCCCACCAGGCAGTGTACCTGATCGTTGTAGTATAGTATAGTGACAAGTACCGGGGGATTGATCGTTCAGCTAGGAATAGTGTTGCTAGGATTAGAAAACCTAATTACTAGTGCTAAGGATGACGGATGATTCTTTTTGTATTTTTATATTTTTTAGAAAGCAAATTAAAATCTCGGGTTTGAAGGATTTGGGCGGAATTAGTTGCTAGTCAACTAACCCAATACTAAGATGCAATCAAAATAAAAATACTAGAAATGAAAATAAAACTAAATTATACTAAGGTTGTGAGCAATATGTGGAGAAAATGTGTTTACTTAGATTTCACTACTCCCTAGACATCTTTTACACGGTAATTACTTGTTATAGTTGCGTGGATGATGGATTGTATTCCTTAATACCATTCATGGGGTGGCGCACTTACTTCCCCAATCCTATGAGTGCCTACTTCACTTCTATGTCGAGCCGGCTAAGAATCTCCTAACATGGGATCATTAGAATTTACTCATGCATTAAATACAACCAATAAAACCTAGTGCACATCGGTTCATGTTTCCTAAGACGTTCAAGCATGTTACCATTTGGAGATCTGCTAGTTTTCTTAAGCCTAACATCGAAATCATTCATCCAATACAACCATAAACAAGTAATCAACACATAATTAACATCTAGGTTTCATTAGATCTAAGCAAACACAAGATAGATCTAGCCTAGCATGGTGGAATCAAAACAAGAACAAGATATAGACAACCAACACATAGACATATTGATTGAATTAAAATAATACTTATCTCAATTACACTTGTAAGGTTTCAAGGGCTGAAAACCCTTGAAAAACCTGTGAAAATCGTATTAGGTTCGGCCTTAGGGTTTCTCCAAAACTTCCTCTCTTAATGTGTAAAAATTAGAAAACTATATATAGGAAATAGGGGCTGACGGCGTCAAGACCAAATTGGTGACGCCGTCATCTCGCCGCCAAAATACTTCTTGGACTGCCTTGATCTTCATCTGACGCCATCATGTGTTATGGTCTTCTAGGCCGTCACGTCTTTTACTCTTGACGCTCTACTTGTGACGCCGTCACGTTTGTACTGGGCTGTCATGCAAATTACTCTTGACGCCGTCAAGATTTTCTTCTTGACGCCGTCACCTACTGTTCCCAGCTTGGAAAATTGAGACTTTGCCATTTTCTTCACTTTTATGCTCCAAAAACATCCAAAATGCCTTCTTTTCCAGATTTCACTCCAAAAGTACCTAAAATCACAAAATGAACGATTTAGGGCAATATTTGATCAAATAAATTCAATTCCCGGCTTAAATGACCCCCTAAAAGTGGTTCATTTTTCGCTTCATCAACATGTTCCCACATGGCTTTAGCCGTTTTCTGAGCATCAACACTATGATAGATTGGATTTGGAATTCCTTGAAGTACGTAGATCATGGTATACTCATCTGCTTCACGATGTAGTTTCCGTTCATCTGTGAGTTGAGATTCTGGAACAAGTTTCTCTACAGGAGCACGTGGAGGATCAGCAGATGGATCACCGCCTTCAAGTCTGGTTGGCCACTGAAATGGTCCTTCAAGTATCAATTGTTTCATGAATTTCCCATGGGGTTTCCTAAGTTTAATAAACCATAAGAATCGACTTACCCACTGAACATAGTTCCCAGGTGTAAGCATTGGGGGTGTATCAAGTGATCCTGCCTCATGTGTGGATTGTTGAGTTGTTATAACTTTACACATCCGATCAAACCAGTGAGGTTGTTTGGACGAGTACTGAATTGGTTATTGTGACATTGGATATGGTTGTTGTTGAGGAATGATTTGATGTTGTTGCATCATGAGATATTGTTGTTGTGGATGAAACGGTTGTTGATGAAAGTGTGATTGTGATGGTTATTGACACGATTGTTGCTGATGGTATTGCTGTTGCTGATACTACTGTTGCTGAGGATGAGAGAAGAAGTAATGTGGTGGTTGAGACATATTAGAACACTTGTGTAATTCTGGATCTTGTAGAAGGTATAGATGTAATGCCAATTCTCGAAACTTTGCACACAAAATAAATTCTCGAAACTTTGTATTTAGAAAATTTTCGAAATTTGTGTTCTCGAAAAAATTCTGAAGGTTCTCGAAAATCCTGCGTACAATAAAGTTCTCGAAACTTTGAATTCTCGAAACTAAGTTTTCTCGAAACTCTTTTTTTTTTGAAAAAATGATGTGTTCTCGAAAAATTGCAATTTTTCGAGAATGCAATCACTCAATAATTTTCGAAATTATACAATTTCAAAAATATGCCCAAAGTCGAAGTATTTTCTTTCTTATACAAGAGAGAAAATACTGAGTTCACAAATGATAACACGAAAGGAGCAGCGACAAGAATTCTTGAAAGTTTGACAAATAGGTGTTCTCGAAACCTAGTACTTAGGTGTTTTCGAAAGTTGGCAGTTTTATTGTTTTTGAAGAAAGCAATCCAAGAACAAGTTTTTAATCCAAGATTCTTGTACAACAAGCCTTAAAATGATGAAAACTACAAGAAAGTTTTAAACTTGATAAACTTTTTCAAAATTTGTGTATTTTCGAAAAAAAGTACAAAGAGTCGAATCGTTTGGTTTTAATGAAAAGTTTGAATCTTTTTGTTTGTTATGATTTGTAACACAAGTTTGTATGCAAAGATGTGATAGAAACCAAGAAACAAACAAGAAAATACAAGCAATATCAATAAAAACGAGTTAAAAAACTAGTATTTTGGATCGAGTGAAACAAAAACAACAAACTACACCTTCTTCTAGCGAATGATACCACTTGTTAGGTGCCCATATTGATGTTACACAAGTAAGAATGAGATAGATATAAGGAGTGGTTGATTAAATGATATAAGAGAAGTAAAAATGCAAGAGTTTCTTTAGGAAATCATAATAACCAACAACTAAAATGTTTACATGAGCATGGTATATATAGGGGAGGAGTAGGGCAACACTTCCTTCCTCCCTCATTCTTCTAAATCGTGGGCTTTAAGGCCTCATGGGCTTTTCATAAGCCTTTTAACAACTAAGAAATAATACTAAGCAACCTATCATTATTACGTATGACCGAGTAACTAAATAGTGAAACTACGTTCCCAACAAATCTTCATTCGTTGGTATGCTTTAATGAATGATGACTTCAATATCTTCTAACCTTCTTGGTGGATCAGAAAGTATGCTATGCTTGTGACTCATGATCTTTGAGCTTCTTCACAGGATCATTACGAGTGTATGCTTACAACATAATGAGAGTTAGTAACATTATGATCATTGTGGAAAGGGTGATTCATTTGTGTTTTCACATGGTTTGCTACTGATCTGGATGTGTGTAATATGATAGAGAGAATCTATGTTTGGAATCATCAACCAAAGAAAAACCATAGGCTGCTATTTATAGCCAACAAGCTCAGCAGACCTACGGATGGGACGGAACCAAAATAAGGGTTCCGTCCGTGTATCTCTTTGGTTCCGCCAGAACTTGACAAGCAATCTTCCAAGTATCTTTCCATATCTAGAATCTTACACAATCTAATTCTTTGCTTCAAGATCTTTCCAAGATATTACCTAAATCTACTAAAGTCAACTTAGAGATTCTAGAGATCTTCCAAAGATATGCATATGATGTATGCCATGATGTCATGTATATATTTCTATTTTTAGATTAAGATATATATTAGTAAACTTGTAAAATGTATGTATTACCTAAGTAATGTTGTTTTAGTAAGTTAATGAGTTACTAAAAATGTTTGATTCCTAATGTCATCACATTTTTATTATTTGTAAAACTTACTAATATTACTTTAACACCTAAAGTGGCACTTATTCTATTTGACACCTAAAGTGCACCTTGACACCTAAAATACTTAAAGACTCTATAAGTATTTTAAACATTCTAAATGGTTGGTTAAAGAGTTTGATCATAATGCCACATAACAAACATGTACGAACCTATGTTGTAGCATACGAGGACTCGAGACGTTGAGAGGTGTTGAATGTATATTGAGACAAAATATGATTACAAGTAACTTGTACATTTTACGTTATGTATCAAGTTATACGTTTGTTATCAATCAAAACAAATGAGATTATATAGATTAAATATCGTAATATTTGCACTAACAATCTCCCCTTTTTTATGATGACAAAATATGTAAACGTGATAGAACGTAAAATGTAAAAAGTTATTTGTGTTCGTATTACTTGTATCCGTAATATCTTCTACATTTCATTCTCCGTTTACACTCTTCTCCTCCTTTTGCCGAAACAAAAAGGGCATGTCTTTGGAGTTTAAACTTCATTTCTCCCCAAAATTGCGAGCTTGCATCATCCCTAGTGAAGTTAAGTCTTCTACTCCAATTTCCATATAGTTGTTGCGTCCTTTAGGTTGTTAGTGGATCTATTGATCAAATTTAGCTCTTTAACCTACATCAAGGTTAGTGTTGTGCAACATAAAAATTATATGAAAAATGCATGATGAATGAAATGCATGTTGGACTATGTTGACTTATCTCCTTCTTTTTGTCAAAACACAGAAGTGTGTTGAAGAATGAGAATAAAAATGAACGCGTGCATGCTTCCCCTATACTATAGCTCCCCCTTGATCAATACTCTCCGTTGCTAGGGTTTAAACGAGAAGATACAAGAAATAAGAAAGCTAGAAAAGAATAATGGTTAGTGCATGATTAGCTCCCCCTGATCAATACTCCCCGTTGCTAGGGTACTAACGTATGTAATGCAAAGATGAAGAATCCTACAAAATAGAGGTTAGTGCAAGAGAGTATAATATGCATTCAATAAATGCTTGATGGAAGCTCCCCTTGCTTTAGGGCGTCAATATGAACCTACAAAACAAATATTAGTATACTAGAAGTTTTGTCATAGGACAAGTATGTCATATACAACTAAGTGTATAGATGATGCAACATGAGTGCTTGATAGAGATTCCTCCTTGTTTGAAGATATCAATAAGCACCTAAAATAAGAAAATAATAGATGCAAATTTCATCCTTAGATGAGTATATAATATAAAATGGTGAACCTACAATGAAGGAGTTAGAGCAGCATGTTAATCATGCAAAACATCATATAAATAAAGAATGAAAATATCATATAAATCATGTTAATATATAGTAACACAAAACATATAAGCATGCAGGCATCATAAAGAAATAACCAAGGTTTACACATGAATCAATCAAATAGTTATCATGGTTATGTTAAGATGTCCAATTATATCAAACAAATAACATGTAATCGACATATGTATGTGTAATGCAAGAGATTTTAATCTTTGTGTTTGGAATCTACGGTTGAATGATCTAAAGGGAGACATCTTTTATGTTGAGTTTAAGTATGTGTTATGCAAGTGATTTGGTCATCCAAGACCAAGAGATGTGTTTGTGTGTGATAATGGAATATGTTAAGAATGTTCTCAAGAAAGCTCTTTGGAATAGGAATCAAAGTGAAATTACTAACTTCAATAGATCTTGTGTATGCTCTAGAGATGAGTAGAATAGGCATAGGGTTTGAACTGGGTTATGACCAAGGTTTGGTTATGATAAATGCTTGAAAGGAAATAGACACAAATAATGTCTTTCAATAAGTAAGATTATTACATGGAATAAAGTCATCATGCTTATGAAAACAAGAATGACAAGATGATGAGGAAGCTCTAGTTCATAGAACTTGCAGATGTTTACTTACTCGATGAGGTACAATGAAATCTCTTGTAATACAACCATTCATGTTGCAACGAGAGAGTGATCCATAGGATATACATTATCATTTTATCAAGATGAAAACTCATGATTACTTGTGCATAATGTTTTTCCAAAACATCGTGTTTTTCTGGATGAAGGTATGAGGCCAAAGTGTTTGAATCGGATAGTGCTATCCTAAATATACTTGGTCTCGAGATTATACTAGATGATGACAAGAGGAATTAACTCGAGTTTCTTAAGTATACTCCTCAAGAGTCATTGTTGCTCGGGGTACATGAGGTTGGCTTTGAGATTGCATTTTAACATATGTTGTTACGATGTTGATTTAAGGTTTAATTAGACTCTATGCAGAAGTTCAATGACAAAGTATTACCAATACTTTGATAAGTTGTGAACGTAGTACTACTTATACCTAGTGGAAATTGATAAACATGACTAGGAGTACGATGCTTATTTTGATAGTGGAGGTTCTAGTGATAATGAATTATCTAAGTACTCATAGGTGAGAAAGTATGGTTGAGTTTATTCAATGTGCATTTGATTTGGTACAAGTGTTGAATGAAGGTCTTTTTTAGCAATGCACTCAATGGATTCAAATGATGGTAAGGATGGTGGATTGGTTAATTTAGGTGGTAGGTCTTCTAGTGTGTCTAAATAGGGATGTGGTGATGTTGTGCTATAGTAGTACTAGGTTTTAAGGATGTTGAAAACAACAAGGATGTAGACTAATTCTAGTGATCCATAGGTAGGTACAGCTAGTGTGAGATGTGATTTAAAACTTAGCGCCTGAGATATATCACAGAGGTAAATGTGACGGGATGATTTTGAAAGTACAAGTGAACTTAAGTGGTAAATGTTCGAGGATGAAGACCTATTGACATTTTTTTATTCCTATAGATTGGGAGAGTGTTTAAGATAAGTGTTTTAACATATGATGTGAAAATACTTTGATGTTTCGGATATGACTTTTAATGACCACAATCGTAAGTCAATCTTGCTTGAATGTTTTGGATAAAATACTTAAGTTGTCAATCCTACTTTGTTGAGATTGGATGGTTCAAAAGGATAGCAAGACTTGATAATACATCTATAACTTAAGTGTGAGTTATGACTCGATGTAAATCTTAATCGAGTCATAACTCACACTTAATATCTGTAGTCATAAGTTGAACTTGTGATCTATGATATTTTTGCACACAGTGAGTCTGGATTACTTAGGAAGTTGTCAATTTACAAATCAAGCTAATGAATGAGTAAAAGACAAAGGAATGCAGTGAGTGTGTGTAGTGATCACAAATACTAAGTGGTTCGAGGATTGCAAGGAGCAAGTTTCCGGATTCCTTCCTTTATGGAGAAAGGTACCTTTGATCATTCTTGTGAAATTTGAAAGTATTATTATAGATGATTGTCTTATAGGTGCAAGAGAGATGTCCTAATCCTAATATGAGTGAACATCGGTGAGAAGAATCCTAGTGATGAACGTAAGGGATTTCAATGAAAATTTAAAAAGGAATCTGCAGGACTGATGGAACCAAACGAATACACAGGCGAAACCCTGAACTTGGGCCAAAACAGGGAGTACCCATAATTTACACTGGCGGAACCCTAAATTTGGGTCCGCTAGATCCGCCAGACCTATATAATTTACAAAACATTAATTTAGCGGGCGTAACATTTTCCGAATTTTCTAAAAACGCCTAAAACATAAATTTAGTGCTATATCTGATTAGGGAATGACAAAAATGAAGATAGAAACACTCTTACTGATAGACTTTAACAGGGGGCTAGCGATTTTCACGATACTTAGTGAAATGTTTCAAAAACTTGAAAATTTGACAACATCTCAAATGTTGTCTACCTGCATATCTGATGCGTAGTTTTGCAACCTTGCAAGAGGTTTTATTTCTGAAAGGGTCTTAAGAAGCTTGCAATCCCCACCAGATAGTGTACCTGACCGATGTTGTATAGTAAGTGGCAAGTACGGGGGATTGATCGTTCTCCACAGGGAATAGTGTTCGTTAGGATTGAAACTAATCTAATTAGGCCTAAAGATGAGGGATGATTCTTTTTGTATTTTTATATTTTATGGAAAGCAAATAAATATCTTGGGTATTGGAAGGGTGGGCGGAATTAGTTGCTAGCCAACTAACCCAAATAACTAGTTAAACAATTAAAATAAAATAACAAGAAAATAAATGGTAGGAACTTCTTATATGGAGAAAAGCGTATTTACTTAGATTTCATTACTCCCTAGCTATCTTTTATTAATTAGTTGATTTGTCACAATTGCGTGGATGAAGGGTTGCATTCCTTAATACCATTCGTGGGGCCGTGTACGATCCTCCCCAACTCTATAAGCTTCTATCTCTTCCTACACGTTTAGTATCCTATCATGGCCTCATTAATAGTTACTTATGCATTTAATACAACCAATAAAACCATAGTACACATCCGATTACGTTTCTTAAGACGTTCAAGCAAGTTACCGTATAGGAGATTAGCCAGTTTTCTTAAGCCTAACGCTAAAATCAATCACCCACAACAATCAATGACAAACCAACAATTAATAATCAACAACTAGGTTTCACTAGATCTAAGTAAACACAAATAACCCTAAGCTAGCATGTTAATAGAAAGACAAGAATAAGAAATAATCAAACAACACATAGACATATTGAATGATTAAAGGATAACTTATCTTCAATTAAACATGGATGAAACAAGGGTATGAAACCCTTGAAAAAGGTCTGAAATTCGACTTAGGGTTTTAGCACAAAAGTTCCTCCCCTAATGAAAACGTTACCGTTTAAAAACTTCAAACTTGTTGTATCAAATTTCCAATCAAGCTTGCCATAATATGTAAAATGCTAATAATAGTCTTATGACTAATATAAAACATATAACAAGTTGTCACACAAGTATAACCATCAAGTCACACCATACACAATGATATAATGCAAGTATAAAAGCAAAGCAATAAGTAAAAGAAAGCGCAAACCGAACACGAGGATTTATAGTGGTTCGGTCACGGATCTCCTCTCCGCCCTACTCCAATCCTCGAGTACCCAACTCGAGAGTTACTTCACTAGATCAACAAGCTCCTTCTCGGTGGAGAAAACCTTACAATCTTTGCTTACACTTTATCCGGTACAAAGCTAAATACCGAGTTCTTTTACAAAGGTTCAACAACTCCTATCGTCGCCTATACAATATTTCTGACACTAAGCTAGATGTCAAGTTCTTTCCCAAGGGTACAACCACTCCCGCTAGTTCTTTTACAAGGGTACAACTACTCCCGCTATGTTTTGTTGCCCAACATAAAAAACCTTGTGTTTTTTGACACAAACACATAAACCATCTAATATAGTTTGGTGAATAGATTATGATGATACAATGTTGATCCAAGACATACATGTCTAATGGATATGAATGCCTAATCTAAATAATCTTCTTGAATAAGAAGTCTTCAATCATTGAGGATGTCAAGTGCCCTTGAATCTTCATATGTTAGTATGCTTTAATGAATGATGACTTCAAGATCTTCTAACCTTCTTGGTGGATCAGGAAGTATGCTATGCTTGTGACTCATGATCTTTGAGCTTGCTTCACAGGATCATTACGAGTGTATGTTTACAACATAATGAGAGTTAGTAACATTATGATCATAATGGAAAGGGTGATTCATTTGTGTTTCTACATGGTTTGATACTGATCTAGATGTGTGTAATATGATAGAGAGAATCTATGTTTGAAATCATAAACCAAAGAGAAAACCATGGGTTGCTATTTATAGCCAACAAGCTCAGTAGACCCACGAATGGGACGGAACCAAAATAAGGGTTCCGTCCGTGTATCTCTTTGGTTCCCCTAAAACCTGACAAGCAATCTTCCAAGTATCTTTCTATATCTAGAATCTTACACAATCTAATTCTTTGCTTCAAGATCTTTCCAAGATATTACCTAAATCTACCAAAGTCAACTTAGATATTCTAGAGATCTTCCAAAGATATACATATGATGTATGCCATGATGTCATGTATATATTTCTATTTTTTGATTAAGATATATATTAAAGTAAACTTGTAAAATATATATATTACCTAAGTAATGTTGTTTTAGTAAGTTAATGAGTTACTAAAAATGTTTGATTCCTAATATCATCACATTTTTATAATTTGTAAAACTTACTAATATTACTTTAACACCTAAAGTGGCACTTATTCTATTTGAAACCTAAAGTGCACCTTGACACCTAAAATACTTAAAGACTCTAAAAGTATTTTAAACATTCTAAATGGTTGGTCAAGGGGTTTGATCATGATGTGTGGGATTGCACCCTCACAAAAGGTTTTACCTCTCAAGGGATCTAGAGAAGCTTATAACCCCCACCAGGCAGTGTACCTGATCGTTGTAGAATAATGTAGTGACAAGTACCGGGGGATTGATCGTTCAACTCAGGAATAGTGTCGCTAGGATTAGAAAGTCTACTAAACTAAGTCTAGAGGTGAGGGATGATTCTTTTTGTATTTTTATATTTTTATGAAAGCAAGTAAAAATCTCGGTTTTGAAGGAGTGGGCGGAATTAGTTGCTAGCCAACTAACCCAATTTATCTAAAGATGCAATCAAAATAAAATAACAGAAATGAAAATAGACTAATAAACTAATGTGGTGTAACAATAATGAGGAAAATTGTGTTTACTTAGGTTTCATTACTCCCTAGATATCTTTTACAGGTTAATTACTTGTTACAATTGCATAGATGACGGGTCATATTCCTTAATACTAGTCGTAGGGCCGTGTACAATATTCCCTAGCTCTATAGGATCCTACTTCACTCCTATGTCGAGCCGTTAGAAGCTCCTAACATGGGATCATTAGAATTATCCTACGCACTAAATACAACCAAAAATCGTAGTACACCTCCGATCATGTTTCTTAAGACGTTCAAGCATGTTACCAATGGAAGTCTGCCAGTTTTCTTAAGCCTAACATCGAATACAATCATCCGTAACAATTATAAACAAACAATCAACCGATAATCAACATCTAGGTTTCAATACATCTAAGCAAACACAAGAGAAATCTAGCCTAGCATGTTAAATAGAAGACAAGCATAAGATATAATCAAACAACACATAGACATATTGAATGATTTGAAAGAGTACTTATCTTTAATTGAACATGAAAGATTCAAAGGGTTGAAACCCTTGAAAAAGCTGGAAAATTCGACCTAGGGTTTTTCTCTCAAAGTTGCACACTAATGAATGAAATTTGGAAAACTATATATAGATTTTACAGGGTGACGACGTCATGTATTAAGTTGTGACGCCGTCAACTCGCCGCCATAATAGAAATCGTATTGCCTAGATCTGATTTTGACGCCGTCATGTGTAAAATTCCTCTGGGCCGTCACTTGTGTTTTGATCCTGACGGCCTTGGTGACGCCTCAGGTCCTATAGTTAAAAATCCTCTCGACCGTCACGTGTATTTTCTACATCCACCTCTTTTGTAACTCTTGACGCCGTCATTAAGGAAGTTGTGACACCGTCAGGTACTGTTTCCAGCAAGGAAAATTGAGACTTTGCCATTTTCTTCGCTTTTATACTCCAAAAACGTCCGAAATGCTTTCTTTTCCAGATTTCTCTCCAAAAGTACCTAAAATGACAAAAGGAACGATTTAGGGCAATATTTGATCAAATAATCATGAATCCGGGCTTAAATGACCCCTTAAAAGTGGTTCACTTTTCGCCTCTTCAAATACCCTTACACTTGAGATTTGCTTGTCCTCAAGCAAATGCGCTTTTATTCTAATCAAAATACAAGTTAGGGGTCATTTAACACAAATATAAAAGTAATTACAACAAATAATCGTTCCACTAAAAACCAAAGACAAGCACGGAGGTCATACACTAGCACCTTACAAATAGTGTTTAGATACTCTCATCTCTCGGGTGTAATAAAGTATATATCACAATAAGGAAATGGAAAACATCTCTCACTACCTGTCATAGCAAAATAGATTACCATAGGCTTGGGAAATGATCAAACCTCCACCACTTGGCATAAGCACCTAGGATAAACTATCAAAGAGGTCTTTTAAAGGGTTATAACGTTTGGTTGCACATTTGGGGTGGGTTGTAACAAATTCATCCTTTAAGTAAAATGCTTAAAGTTAGAAACGAAAAGATAGGCTCGGAGGGGTGTACTAGGGGTTTCGTGTACTAAAAATGAGTACAACGCTAAGGTGTGGGGAAAAATTAGTTGACTTTACTAGCCAAGTAATATGACTTAAATGGTCAAGTAATCATGATACGGGTTTAACACAAGGGTGATCCTAATGCCTCTTATCATGTAGTAAATCCTACTACACGAATGTAGTCTTACTAGCGGTCTCGGGATGCATCACTAACGCAAGTTCTAGAATCTAAATGCTACCGGTACACTCATAAGCACTAATAACAAATGCTTTTCCTATCAAATCTAAAGGCGAACCTCACATATTTGGGTGGAAAATTTTTCTGAATGGTACGGTTTTGTGCTAGTCATACAACTCCTATCCATGAGACGCTTGCTAAGGCTAAAGTTTCACTCCTAAATGTTGTAAAAAATTTTAAATTTGGCGCTAAAATTAAACTAACAAGCATTTCTCTTAGTTTTATTACACACCTACCATCAAACAAACAAACTCAAGTGCCATTTTATCCTATAAGGTATCATCATTTACCCTCCCCTTACACTTAGGATGAACATTGTCCCCAATGTTCAATTAAAGAATGTAAAAGTAAAACAGGCAAAAGAATAAAAACAAATACTCCCCTGATTCGTTCGGTGTGGATAGTGTGTCAACAAGGTTAGATCTTCCTCCAAGAAAATGAACATTCAAAGCTTCCCTTCTAGAAAATAAATCATCTTCTTGTCATATATAACCTGTTAAACCTGAGAAAACAATCAAGGCAACCTCGCATAAAATTGGCGGCAATCTATATATACTAACAAATCCTAGAAAGCAACGTATGATATAATGCTTCTAGAATGAATGTTTGCAGATCTCCTGGAGTTTATAAAACTAAAGAATCAACAAAAACTTTAAGACTCCATTAGAAAAACAAAACTCGCAAAATTTCCAGAATTTTACACATGACGCTGTTAGGTGTTAATTCCTGACGCCCTCAGAAGTGACCTGCAGAAATCTTTACGTTAAGTTTCCGGAAAATTTTTGGAAAAACTTATGCCCTACTTCCTGGAAAATCCTGCAAAACATCATTATGACTCGATACAAGCATTTGACTCTAACAAATACAAATACACATGTTCATTTAATATTGTGGAGAATCATGATCAATTTAGTTCTTAGAAACAAATTTGGGGTTTCCCCTTACACTTAGCTTTTGCAAAATACCTTTATATGAAGTTAAGACGAAGTTAAACGACAAAATAAAGCATTTTCACAATTTAGTTTGAAACATGATCTACCAACAATAAAAATAAAGCATGCATACGGAAGCAAATAACAATCAAACAATTAAAAATCACACAAAACATGGGTTGCCTCCCAAGGAGCGCTTTTCTTTATTTACGAGTCTTGTAGCTAGACTCAAGGTCATGGGTTATCCTATATGTATGAGCTCCTTGTTGAGGACATCTTTGGGATCAAACTTGGGTTTCAACTTCCTATCGGTTTTCTTGGTACGGTATGACCTCTCAAACTTTTCTCCATCCGGATCATATAAAATCATCTTCATATGCCATGATCCATCACCTTCCTTAGGTGGCTTGTTCCACTTCCATTTACACTTATCCCCTTCCTTTTTCCGCTTGTTCATCTCTTTGTTGATAGGCATTACGCTTAAGAACTCAATCATTTTCCTAAAGACTAGGGGATCCTCAAAAGGGTCTAGTTCCTCATCTCTAGCTATGAGTTGTTCCACCGAATGTGTTTTATCTATGAAATCTTTTTCTAGATAGAATGGGTGTTGAGGTCCTATAAAGTTTCTTTCTATCCAAGGCCCATATCTAGATGGTTTCCTATTCATCTCTACCTAATGTGGTGTCGGTTCGTCCTCACAATCGTAACTATGCTTCTTAACATCATAAACCGACCAAGTCTCACCCTCTCCTACCGCTATCTTAGACTCCTAACAGTCTATCATGGCACTAGCGGTTGCTAAAAATCCTCTTCCTACTAACAATGGGCATGTAGTATCACTAACCATATCTAGGACGTGAAAATCCGCTAAAATAGTTAACTTTCCTACATGAACAACTACATCCTTAATCATTCCAACCGGGTGGCAATACTTCCATCCGCTAGACCAATTAGTACTTCCGTCTCCTATAACTTTCCTAGCATAAGAGTAGTGAAAAGGAATAAGGGAATCAAGTTGAGGCTTGATCCTAAGTCGGCTAGTGTATCGAAAGCTTCGGATCTTCCTATCTTACAAGGCAAAATAAATATACCTGGATCATCAAGCTTCTTAGGTAACTTGTTTTGAACGAAGGCGGTCCCATTTTTACCCAATTTAAATTTCTCATATTTTTCTAGGAGGGCACTATAGTAGGGAGCACGGGCTAAGACATCAATGACAGGGCGTTCAAGGTGTAGCTCCTTGAATTCATCGTCAAGGTCTTGTGAAGGAGGTGTTTCAACTATGCTTTTGACCGGTTTGATATTGGGTGTTTCATTCAATTGGTCCTTTTGAAGAATTTTGGTTTGCTTGAAACACGTGCTCATTGCTTTGACCGAATAGTATTGTGGACAAGAAGTAGGTGACGAAACCGATGATATGGCATTAACGTTTAGTTTTGGGTTCTTGACCGTGTCGCTTGGGAGTGCTCCCATTTCTCGGTCATTGAGAACTTTCAACAATGTGTCGATTTTGGTGGTCATCTCGTTTTGCTTTTGTTTGAAATCGGCTTCAAACTTAGATATGCGAGCTTCTTGAGATGCCATTGATGAGTGCTCAAACACTCATCATTTTTACCTATTCTGAGCTGCCAAAATATCTAAAAAAAACTCAAAATTGCATCAAAATACTGAAAATACCCCAGGAATGTGTTTTATATGTTTCAGATGCAAAATAATCAAAAACAGATGAAAAATGAACAAAGTTTGCATAATTGGCAGTTTCAGTCCCTCATCTTTCAAAAGTTGTCAAATCTAGTCCCTGGTTATTCTAAAAACTTGAAAATGTCACCAAAGGTCCTTTTAAAATCACAAAGTTACATAATTAGTCCTTTGGTACAAAGTTTCACAAAATTACAAGTTTAGTCCCTGAACTTTGAAAAATGACAAAAATGGTCCCTGGGATATCAAAACTTTGAGAAAAACAAATTTTGTCCTTGCACTAATATTCTATGGCAGGAATGGTCCTTGGTTGGAAAGTTTGGTGAAATTACATGTTTGGTCCTTGAAGTTTGCAAGATTGGCAGAATATACCCCTGGAATAGAAAAAATGCAAAAAAATGATCCTTGGGTTATTCATACTTGGCAGGTTTAGTCCTTTTGAGAACTTTGGGTGAATGCCAAATCAGGCCCTCAATTTTCAGAACTTTGCAAATTTGGTCCTTGTGGTTTCCTAGTTAATAAAACAAACGGACCCTTTATTTATTAAACCCAAAATAAAAAAACCAAACACAAACACAAAGCCCACCCTTTCTTTTTTATCCCTGGCCCAACCAAAGCCCAAACAAACAAACCCACCCTGATATTTATACCAGGGTCAAACCCGGTCAACACTCACCTTTTCCCTCTCCCTCACTCACTGAAACCACATACCACCACCTCCAATACAACTCACCAAAACCACCTTATCCCCTTCCACTCTCCCAACTTGCAACCTGTCATATCCACCACCTCTGCTCACCATCACATCCCTCCACCCCCTCTTGCAAATAAAACAGTGCAATTTGCACTCTCTTTTGGCGCCAAAACTAAATAGAATGCCAGGATCAAATCCACTCATCCTATGGTTCACATTGATGCTGGGAAATGACCTTTGGGTCCCACAAAGCCCTAGAAGACATTATAAATGAAGAAAGAAGCCACGTGGAAACATTATTAGATTAGTTAGTTTAGATTAGGGTCGTATTCAATGAAAACTCAAATTTAGTTGTAATTTCTGTTTTTAAAAGCTTGTATTCAGTTTATAAAATGTAATTTGATCTTTATGCAATCTTAATTCCAAGCTTTCTGTTTGAATTCTCACATTTACATTTTTATTTAAAATTTCAAATTTAAGGTCTGTGGTTCATGATTGTTGTTTGAAAGACATTTTAGCTCACATAAGCTCCCTGGATAGCTTCTAAGAGCTATTAGACCTCTTAAAAATCAGCTTAGTTCATAAAACCAAAAACACACAAAAAAAATAGAATTAAATAGTTAAAAATCAAAAATTGAAGAAAGGAAGAAAAGAAGCAGTATCAGAAGTGGAAATGGTTATGGGACATGGTTTAGTGCTCATGGGAGCTATAGGGATGTGATTCAGTTTCTGGATCACCTTGGTTCACTGTGTTGCTCTGGATCACTTTTGTAAGCTTTTTTTTTTTCATTCCAACTGTAGCATAGTTAATTTGCTTAAACCTATTGTACTTGTGTGTCTTGGTACCCATTTGATCTTATTGAGTTGTGTTATTGTTAATTTATCATTGTTTGTGGGCTTAATCTCATATCTGCTTACTTGTTGCTTCCATTCTCAATAATGCATCAGTGGTGTAATTTTCATATTAAGTGTTTATTATTGCTTTGATTTAGCTGTAGTTCACCTAGGATAAGTATTTTGATCATTCTGTACTAATGTCATAAGATGAATCATTATGTTTCTTTGAGAAAGTGGAAAACAGCCTAGTAAAGGGGTGTTTGGATCAGCTTGATTCAAGGCAGTCTAGGAGGTTTCTGAGGTTGTTGTTAGATTATACATGTCTTCTTAGGTCTAAATAGGTCATGTAAGTTGTAAAAGTGGTATTTGTTTAGTTAGAAGTCAAAATCACCCATCACATACTCCCACAGTTAACTGTTGGGAGCTTGTGATCCCAAATCCATCCATTTCATTCATAAGTAGGTAATTTAGCCCAAATTAGTTCTCTTATAGCTTAATATAGCTTAACTAATCAGTAAAGTAGGATCATAATTCAAGAAAGTCAAAATGAGTGGTTTATCTTAAAAGTTAAAAGTGCACCTTCTCAGTTTTTCCCAAAACTTGCAAGAATTAATTTGATTTTTGTGTGTTGTTTCAGACCTTGAAACTTTTAGGATTAGTAACCCCCCCAGCTAGAATTCAAGTTCCCACCTTCCTTTTATTTTTGTGAATTTTCCTCTGGGTCCGACAACCCCTCAAACCTACCTGCAGGGGAAGCGAGTACCTTGTGCACAGCAGACCTCCATCATCACCACCACTTTGGTGGTGGTTTCTGGCCACCACAGTGGTCCCACAGGCCCCCCTGGTTCCTTAAGCTCACCAGCTGGCCCCCTATCAATTTCTAGTAAGCTTGTGCCCTAAAGCCCAGTGGACCCCACCTAGAATCACCCCTTTTGTTTGTCCCATTTCTGTATTTAACCTAAAACTTCTAGTGCTTATTTCTTGTTCTTATTAGCTTATCAGTGATTATGTTTTGTTGTTCCTAGCTTATATAAGTACATTTAACTCTTTTGAATCAGATTCCACCCTTGTGGACCCCACACAAGCTCATTTGAGCTTATTTCTTGTTTTGGTCAACAAAAGTCAACTGTGAAGCCTAAAAGCACTCACAGTGCTTATTTTTAATTTCTAAAAAAGTTGTTTTTGTAAAAGTTAGTTGTTTTTAGGTATAAAATAGTTTTGTAAAAGAAAAATCCAGAAAAACTAATTTTAAAATAAGTGATAGTTTCTATTTAATATTAATTATCTTTTTAATTTTCATTTTTAGCTTTTTATTAAGTAAGTTGCATTTTTATATTTTTCTTAATTTTCATTTATGTTAAAGTAATTTTATAAATTTTTCCAGATTTTTATCTTGTCATTTAGTATTAATTAGATTTAATATTAGTTTTATTAATAATTAATTAATAATTAAGTTTTAAATAGCAAAATTAGTTTTTATTAAGTAAACCCTAGTTTTTATATTTTTCCAAGATTTTATAAGTTATAAAATAATTTTAGGAATTTTCTTATAATTTCTACTGTTTGTTTTCTAATTTTCTTATTTAATTTAGTTAAATTAGATTTAAATTAATAATTAAGTAAATAATTAGTAAAATAGTCTAAATATAATTTTTAGTAACTTTTTATAATTTTTTAGGATTCCTGTGATGGTTAATTAGTTTTCTAAATTTTTCCATAATTTTCTAAGACATTTAGGTATTATTAGTAATTTAAAATATTTTAAATAGTTTAATTAATATAATTAGTTTTTAATTAATAGAAAAACCATAAAAAGACAAAAATATTTATTTTTAGTTTTTACACTTTCTTCAAGTTCATTTTAAGGTTTAGAAATTAGTTTTGCAAATTTTTAGATTAATTTGTAATCTTTATCATTTTTAGTTAATTTAAATTAGATTTAAATCACTTTTTAAATAGTTTTAATTAATTAATTAGTATTTAACTATTAAAATAATCATTTAAATCATTTCATTTTCATTTTAAATTTTCTTTTAATTTTAAGTTTTAAAAAGTTTCACTTGCACCCCCTGTAGTTTGTAATTGTTCAAATCCCACTTTTTCTGTCTGAATCCCAATTTGTGAATTTGTGAATATATCTGTATATCTGTTATTGTTAATATCATTGTCCAAATACCAAATATTAGTAGCATAATCAATTCCCAATCATCTTGGCTACTGTCCTCAGTGCCACTCATTCTCAAAAGCGTTTTCCAAAACACCATTGCAATCTCGCTGGGACATAACGACCCGGGGACACACTATACTATCCACGGAGAATTGGAACTGAGCTGTCTTTGACTTGTTGACCTTGGTCAATAATTTCTGACTGCTTTTTCACCAATCAGCCATAAACTTGGACATCAACCCTTCAAGATTATTGGTACTACCATAGTTATTGGAAGGATTGTTGTTGAAAGTACGGTTAGAGGGTGGACCGTTTGGTTGGTAACGATTAGGTGGATTGGAAGAATTGTTTTGGGGTGTGTTTTGGTTTTGTTTCCACCTAAGTTTCGGGTGATTTTTCCAAGAAGGGTTGTAGGAATCACCGTAAGGGTTTGGCTCGGGTTTGAAAGTGTACCACTTATCTCCCGCTTCGTCGGTACGTGAGGATGCGTAATCCGCAAAAGCTTGTCCGGGGAGTTCCACGCAATCACGAGTGTCATGGGGACCACTACATAATTCGCATGAAGAAGTGACCTTGTTCACTTGGCTTGAAGGCTTAGGAGCTTCGTAAGATTTCATGAGAAACTTGACTTGGTCCTCAAGTTCCATGATCCTACGGTCGGGAGTGCTAGAATTGTTCGAAGGCAAACATATTGCCTTGACCATTTTGTTCAAATCACGGGGATCATTCTAACTTTCGTTGTCATAGAGAGCAAGATCTTCTATGAGTTCCCATGATTCTTCCGCACTTAGATCACGTAGCTTGCCACCAGCCGATTGGTCAATGGTTCGCCTTGTGGAGAGGTCGATATGGACATAGAAGATTTGGACTTGGAGCCAAAGATCTATGCCATGATGAGGGACTTTTCGGACTAAGTCCTTGAAACGAGTCCATGCTTCATATAGAGTTTCACCTTGATGCTGTTGGAACATCAAGATACCATTTCTAAGCTTGGTAGTTCTCCCCGGTGGGAAAAATTGAGCAAGAAAACGAGTGGTGAGATCATCCCATGAGGTGATGGATCCCGCGGGTAAACGTTCAAGCCATTGATTAGCTTGATCACGTAGAGAGAATTGGAATAGGCGTAATCAAGTCGACTCTCTAGTTGTAACATCAAGGTCTATGGAATCTACTATTTTAAGGAAATCCTTGAGATGTTGATTAGGATCTTCGGAACGAAGTCCATGGAATGCACATCGCTTTGCACCAACCGGATGGTGTCGGATCGCAAGGGGGACACATTGGCTCCTTGAGTGAGCTCAATAGTGTTTCGATAGCCTTGGTGGCTAGGACGGGAATACTCTCCTAAAGTTCGGGGCCTAGGAGGCTAGTTTGCTAGTGGTGGGTTTTGTGGGTGGTTTTGTTGTGGTGGGTTGATGGGTTCAAAGATGTTACCACCTTCCATGATGTTGGATGGTAAAGGTTACGAACAAAGACACGAAGAAATGAGATAGACTAAAGAAGACATAAAAATAAAAATAAAATCTTACTAGAAAGGAATCTAGCAAGTAGACCTAATAAAAATAAATCCTAACCAAGACAATAACTATTCCCCGGGCTGCGGCGCCAAAAACTTGATGTGTGGGATTTCACCCTCACAAAAGGTTTTACCTCTTAAGGGATCTCGAGAAGCTTACAACCCCTACCAGGCAGTGTACCTGATCGTTGTAGTATAGTATAGTGACAAGTACCGGGGGATTGATCGTTCAACTCAGGAATAGTCTCGCTAGGATTAAAAAGTCTACTAAACTAATTCTAGAGGTGAGGGATGATTCTTTTTGTATTTTTATATTTTTAAGAAAGCAAGTAAAAATCTTGGTTTTGAAGGAGTGGGCAAAATTAGTTGCTAGCCAACTAACCCAATTTATCTAAAGATGCAATCAAAATAAAATAACAAAAATGAAAATAAACTAATAAACTAATGTGGTGTAACAATAATGAGGAAAATTGTGTTTACTTAGGTTTTATTACTCCCTAGATATCTTTTACAGGTTAATTACTTGTTACAATTGCATGGATGACGGGTTATATTCCTTAATACTAGTCGTAGGGCCGTGTACAATATTCCCTAACTCTATAGGATCCTACTTCACTCCTATGTCGAGCCGTTAGAAGCTCCTAACATGGGATCATTAGAATTATCCTATGCACTAAATACAACCAAAAATCGTAGTACACCTCCAATCATGTTTCTTAAGACGTTCAAGCATGTTACCAATGGAAGTCTGCCAGTTTTCTTAAGCCTAACATCGAATACAATCATCCGTAACAATTATAAACAAACAATCAACCCATAATCAACATCTAGGTTTCACTACATCTAAGCAAACACAAGAGAGATCTAGCCTAGCATGTAAATAGAAGACAAGCGTAAGATATAATCAAACAACACATAGACATATTGAATGATTTGAAAGAGTACTTATCTTTAATTGAACATGAAAGATTCAAAGGGTTGAAACCCTTGAAAAAGCTGGAAAATTCGACCTAGGGTTTTTTCCCTCAAAGTTGCACACTAATGAATGAAATTTGGAAAACTATATATAGATTTTACAAGGTGACGGCGTCATGTATTAAGTTGAAACGCCGTCAACTCGCCGCCATAATAGAAATCGTATTCCCTAGATCTGATTTTGACGCCGTCATGTGTAAAATTCCTCTGGGCCATCACTTGTGTTTTGACCCTGACGGCCTTGGTGACGCCGTCAGGTCCTATAGTTAAAAATCCTCTGGACCGTCACGTGTATTTTCCACATCCACCTCTTTTGTAACTCTTGACGCCATCATTAAGGAAGTTGTGACGCCGTCAGGTACTCTTTCCAGCAAGGAAAATTGAGACTTTGATGTTTTCTCACTTTTATGCTCCAAAAATGTCCAAAATGCTTCCTTTTCCAGATTTCTCTCCAAAAGTACCTAAAATGACAAAAGGAATGATTTAGGGCAATATTTGATCAAATAATCACGAATCCGAGCTTAAATGACCCCTTAAAATTTTTGCCTCATCAGATCATAATGCCACATAACAAACATGAACGAACCTGTGTTGTAGCATACAAGGACTAGAGATGTTGAGAGGTGTTGAATGTATGTTGAGACAAAATATGATTACAAGTAACTTGTACATTTTACGTTATGTATCAAGTTATACGTTTGTCATCAATCAAAACAAATGAGAATGTATAGATTTTTTGGGGATCGGGTCTCCATGGGTACGGATTTTTTTGCCATCCCTACTCACAACATCTCAATCTTCCTCTCTTTAGTTGCCAATACTCTATGCCTTCATACACCCCGAACAACTATTTCATCAATGGTAAGGATTTATTTAGTATCGTTTAATCGGGTTATTTAAGCCCAAAATCGTGTTTATATGATCAAATATTGCCTCAAATCGTTTCTTTTTGCATTTTAGGTACTTGGGACAAGAAATCTGGAATTCGGGGCTTTTTGGACGTATTTGGACGAAAAAGTAAAGAAAATGACAAAGTTGTGAAAACCTGTCAGAAAAAAGGAAGGCTTACGGCGTCACGCATTACATTGTGACACCGTTACTTGTTATTGTAGCTGGATGGAACTCAACACACGTTGCTTCAGAAATAATCTAAGAATTTACCCCTGACGGCGTCAGGTATTATTTGAATAAGTGAGTCACGTTTTAAGATTACAAGAGACGGCTTATAAGACTTAGAAGAGACGGCTTAGAAGACTTATAATTAACGGTTCATGATAAAAGGGATTTACAGGCTATAGCAACACTTAGGCAATAATAACATCAGGATAGCATACAATTTCAAAGCATTGTAATCATAAATATTTATAGCATGTATCTCTGTTAGGTCACCATATTATGATTACACAAGTATTGGAATGTTGAGAATGAGATAGATATAAGGATTGGTTGATTATATGATGTATGAAAAGTAAAAGTGCAAGAGTTTCATTAAGATAACCAAAATAAGTAGCAATGTTAATGTTGCTTTACATGTTCTATTTACAGGAGAGGAACTAGGGCTACAAATCTAGATCCTTCCTTACTAAATGGCGTGGGCTTTTCAAGCCTCATGGGCTTTTACATGTTGCCCATTTACATAAAACATAATATTATTAATACTAGAGCAACCTATTACAAAATGTAATGACCGAGACTTGAATAAATACAAAGTATGTTCCCAACAATCTCCCCCTAAGGGTCGGTCATCACGGTTTCTGGACATCTTCTTCTTTGTCTTTGACTTTAGACTTGTGTAACTTTTGACGTCTTCAAAAATGATGTAAGATGAATGTTCTTTGCTCTTTACTCTTTGTTCTTGGTGATGTAGTTGTGATTGTGTTGTTATCTGCCTTATGTCACTTCATCGTCTTTGGTGGTTGTCCGTCTTTCTAACATGCTCATACATCTTTGGACTTTGACTTTCATACACCCGTAGTTCCCTTTCTTTCACTTTGATCTTTGGTCTCTTTAATTTGTAGATTCCTCTATTTGGTGTAGAATCTTTTGATGAACTTTGTGTTGCTTTGATCTTTGAGGGAGCTTTCTTTGACTTCAAGATGTATGCATGAGCATGTGGAATCTATCGTCATGGAGGTGATGTATGTTGCATGTAAATGGTTAGTAATAAACAACCAGTACTTATAGGTAAGGAATTAGAGATTGTCAACAGCATAGTGTGAAGACTCCTTCTAACTCTTACTAAGGCCGTTCCCGAATTGGATACCCCTGTGAGGGCTTACAAGATCTACCTGAGTAAATCAACGATTGGGTGAGTCGCTGGAGATCACCCAACGACTATAGACCGTTCTGGAACCACCACGAACACTAAGCGTAACCCACAAGGAGTTACCGAAGTGACCTGCTGTCAGGGCTGTTAGATGTTGACCCTGGCAGGATTTCCGTTTAATCATTGAGAAATACATAAATAAATTCTCTCAAAAACGTTCTCGGCAGATTGATAGGATCTGCGAAGGACTCGATAATTTACAGTTGGTGTCCTTTGATGTAGAAAACAGTTGTAGAAATATTAAGTGTTCCTAAGAGATCTTTTGATGTAATATCGGGGCTCTAGACTCGATAAGTGCTTCATTTAGTCGACGAAGACTGGGGAGGTGTCTCCTGTTTTAATATCAACATGGCTCGTAATAAGCGGTCGATAGATTATGCAGGGTTCCCCGTGAAAATGAAACAAGCTCTTTTAAGAGAACTTGAGTGGTTAAGAAGGTTCAGTGCATTGCGTCACTGGGTCCATGACGTATTTGTCTTCAATACCGGTGTTGCCTTAGCAACAACCAATAGCATATGAATTGAACCCGGTGTCTGCCCTAAGGTTGAACATATGGAGGGCTATTTCTTTTCACCCTTTTCTTTACTTTTCTTTTTAATTCAACCCCTTCTTTCTCCTTTCATTCTTTACTCCTTTTTTCATATCGTACCTAAGGACTTCTAATACTAACTATTGGTGATGTCCTTGGGTAGATCCCTCCGGCTCTAGCGGATCATAGGACGGTTTTCCCTAACCTTAGTCACTTTATAACTCCATGACTATCCTATAATTGCCATGAAACCATTTATTGAAAATCTCTCAAAGTGTTTAATATTATAAGACAAGTTTTGTTAACACTTTAAGAGTTTTGGTTTTATTTTGAAGGACTCCCCCTTCACATGTGCTCATGGTTATTTAATAAATTTTCACATGCGGGAGGAGTAAGCACTTTTGAATTGATCCACTTTCAGCGAACAAGACCGATTCGAGACACGCTTACATCACTAGTTAGACTAGCTTGAAGTTATTACCCGGCCTGGTCGTGTCCATAGAAAGTTTCTCGAAACGGTACATATCTACTTTGATAAATCCTTTTCGAGACACTCTTACGTGGCTTGTTAGAGAGTTCCATTGTCAGCTTTTAGGTGACAACTAGCTCTAATAACTAACTTGATGTCATTACCCGTCGAGGATAAGTCTTTTCGATTACTAACTTTTTGTTTCGTCAATTCCTGGGTCAATTCTGAGTTGAGCTCACACAAGATTCAACTTTTAGCATCCTTAAACATTCATATTTTAATTACTTTGTCTTTTCTCCCCCTCAAAAATAGCATATAAAATGTTGTTTTTGATGAACTTTTGATTAAAATATGCTTCTAAGCTGAATTATGAAAAACTTAAAAATTTTGATTAATTCTACTCAAAAGTTAGAAGCTTTCGTTCCTTATATCAGGATGGAGGCACTGATGCGTACCTCAGGGTCCTTTTATTACAAGAATGGGTTGTACACTGTAAGTCTTGGTTATTACAAATATATTGTTAAGTATGACAAATCAAATCAAATACTTACAACCGCTACCAATTATCATTCTGGCCTCTGAAATGTCAGCACTGGGAATCCAGGTCTCCCTCCCACATAGCTTTTCAATCTCCTCATCTGATCATGGCGTTTCAATCTATGCTCAATCCTTGCTACGAACCTACGGGCTTGTCTGGCTTCATCTGTTGTCCACCTTTTTGTTTTGTAGAGTTCTTTGTCATCAAGGCGGCTTTTGAGTCCATCTCTGACAAACTTCAATGTTTCATCACATAATTTGTGGATTTCATCGAACGCCATGAAACAGTTGTAGTTGTGAACACTTCGATAGATGAAACCAAAGGCAGGCTGCTTGATCAAGGTGTACTGAGAGAGCTTGTTGATGTTGGGGACCTTACAAAGATTGGGTTTGGTGAGATTTAACTTATTCTGATAACTTTCAACACCCAATTGGAGATCTTCAACACATTCCCGAATGATAATGTTCCTCATGTAGATAAGAAGAGCTGTGATGAAAGCAAGCTGCATTTCCTTGGGTAAGTTGCAGAGTTTCCTTGAACTTTGAGAAGATACATGTCTTCGATGTTGTTCAGGTGAAGTCTTGGAAAGTCAACTTCTAAAATCACGTACTCTTGTTCACCTATATGCTTTAGAATGTTCTTGTTCAGGAAGGAGTAACCATAGTGAGTGATGCGTGAGTTGTGTCATATGCAGTATAGGGGTAATTGCCTATTTCAAGTTTTACATTTATATTTAGCTGATTTATCTTATAACACACACACACTAAATAATAGTGTATCCGATCAATATGTATATAGTGGTAAGTAGAGTGTCGATCACTAAAAGTGGGATGTAAAGCTTAATTTGTCTATCAGTATTTTAATATCCTAAGTTAGTTTTACAATCTAATCTAACGCAAGGGGGGTTTAGTCTGAGAGACTAGCACAGTTTTGGTTTTATTAAACAGTAAATTAAACTAATGATAACGAATCAGCAAATAGCAACACGTACACAGATAGACAATAGAAACTACAAGAAGACCTGTCCTGATAATTAAGTAGCTTGTCACTTGTTTTATTGCTAGTTTTATATGAATTGTATCGTAATCTATTCTCTCTCGTTGGATCACAATATATCGGCGAGTAAACCCTTAATGATCACTTATGTCTATCCTACTTATCCAAAGACGTTAGATTAAATAGGCGAGGGGCAGATATGGCAGTCCACGGGCTCAGCTACATACAGAAGTTATCAAAGCACTAATATAAGTTACCAAAGACATCAACATGTAAACTTTAATTAATGGGAAAGCAATATTAAGGGGAGTGTACGATGTTCCATAGTTACATATCACAAGCCCATCAATCCTGATGAATTAAAGCGTACTATTACAATAAAACAAAACTACTTAATGAATTAAATACATGCAGGACCTTCTTACAGCTCTAATATCTTTGTTTGGAGTGTATCTTGTGAAGTTTTTTCGACTGAATTCGTCTCCTTAGGGTTATGTTGCACACAAAATTCGTAACAGTCTTGGGGTGTTTATACTTTCTGTCTGAGGGTTCGATGCGGCGCATTGAGTAACGAGATGTGGCTCATTGACTTAACTTCGTGTGGGGTCCAAGATTAATATATTCTGGAATATTCGCACACCGCCTTTAGATGCGGCGCAACTTGATTCTTGTATGCGGCGCATGTCCTTTAGCGTCTTGGATTATATTTGGTGAAGTGTTGATAGTGATACACCGTATGTCAGAAATATGATGCGGCGTATCTGGAGTAAAACAAGCTTGATCTTCTTCGTTGACCAAAGTTTCATATGCGCCGCATGCTAGAATTACATACGACGCATTCTTCAAAATCAGCCAATGGTCTTTGAATTCATCTAAGTATAATATTGCGGCGTATCTGTTGAGAGAGATACGACGCATCTTCTGGGTTTTAGTAGACTTTTGACATCTTGCTAGTTTTGCTCCATATTTCGTCCAAAATCGTTAAGTTTCACCAATTGCTTGTTTTTACCTGAGAATCACTAAAGTAAATAATTAAGTATCGATTCTCATAAATAATATAATAATACAAGTCAAATAAATAGGATAAATGATGACAATAAAATGCACTTATTTGAGTTCATCAAATTTCCCCCCACTTGAACTTTACTTGTCCCCAAGTAAACTCTAGATTATAAATTATGAAAATGTATCCTAAAAGGTATTAGGATTTATTTTTATCATTAAGCACGTATTAGTTTTATCATAATCACACAACCAAACACTTAACGAATTAGAAACAAAATTAAAAATTTCAATTTAAGACCGATCTAATCATCTCATTGTTTAGTTGTGATGAATATTCTATCATAGGCTTGGCAATCATACATATCTCCTCCACTAAAGCTAAGGAATGACAAGTTTAAAGCGGAAAAAAAGGGTTTTTGAGGCTTAAGGGTTAAACCTAGCTTCGTTCAAACATCTCCTGCATAAACTTAGTAGATCGCTAGCGCAAGTCCTCGACGCTTCAACTAACGGATGGTCACTAATGTCCTCCTTGGATCGCTGGCGCGTTATTTGCATAACGGATGGTCACCAATTCATACACTAGATCGCTAGCGCCTTAGCCGATTAATCTGATACTTGGATGGTCACTACCTTATTCACACATTTAATATTCTCACTTGGCCATCATTATATTCGGATGCTCGAGAGCTAACAACGAATACAATAATACGGTTGGGTGTGGATAACATTTAGGATATAAAAATGGGTGTAAAATAAAAATAAACAAACAGATAGATAGATTAAGTCCTAGTGTGATTAATCACTTTCCCAACCATCCTATGAATAAGACTCATATCATTGAATAACTCACGCTTTTAACACTTGTAACTCATGCTTTAGGTAGACACAACTCAATAAACTCTTAATCAAAGAATAAACCTTGGTTGGCGTTCCCATAACGACCAACTCCTAATCAATCCATAAATATAATACAACAACAAATAGTGGCGATATCAACCACTTAATACAAAACTTTACAATAGTTGGTTTAACAAACTTCCAACTTTCTTCTCTCTCTCTCTCTCTCTCTCTCTCTCTCTCTCTCTCTCTCTCTCTCTCTCTTTCTTTTCTTTTTTTCTTTTTTTTTAACATCAACATATAAATAAACTGCGATGTGTAAAATTTCACCACATCACTTATAACGATAATTCTGGATAATTTTTTTTCCATACTTTTCATAACTTCAGATATAATGGTAATAGTGAAAGTAGTAAACACACGAAAAATAACATGACACAAAAATTATACAATATGTACTTTCACTCCATTGCATTGTGCAATTTCCCAACCTAACCAAATATAATGAATATAGCACTCGAATACAGGTAACGCAAGGAAACACACTTGCCTTAAAGCAACTAACCACGGACATTAATCTATAGGGTGGGCTAAGGTTTAAGGTGTAACGAAACAATTAACAAAGGGTGTATGAAACGAAAGGAATGGTTCTGAGGGTTTTTCTAGGGGTATCTTACTCTAAAAATGAGAGTAACAAAGGGTTTTACACAGGGGTTAACTAACAAGAGTAGTTAGTTAATAAACATAACATATTAAAGGCTATTTGGTGTAATCCTAGAAATTTACCGAGTTAGAAAGGTCATTCCTATTATAACAATTACGCTCATTATGGTGGATTCAAATAGTGTGCAAGCCAAGTCCTAAAGTTTACTAGTCACACGCACAAAAAATATTTTAGCAAATAACGTTATGTGTGCGGTTATGCAACTTAGATTTAACAAAAACATGCTAAATTTTTTTCATTTTGATATAAGTATAGATTAAGTATATTTTTAAAATTTTAGGACAAGTAAGCGTTCTAATTCTCCATCCCCCCACTTAAGTTGAACAACGTCCTCGTTGTTTCTAATAAAGATTAAAAACGGGAAATAAAAAGAATTAGAACGGGAAACTCCCCTGAGATTTGCTCGGTATGATCCTCCATTATGCGTTTGTAAGCAAAATCTATTTTCTTGTAGGCTAAAAGGCATTCATCCCTCCATGAATGACGTCTCCACAGAAAGTACAGAAACGTATATATACCTTTGTTCAAATAACACACCTGTATTAAGAAAATAGCTACTTGCACGTAATTCATTAGTAGTTAGTGGAACCAAAACCTAAAAATTAAAATTAAAAATTTGGAAATCATCATGTCAGTCGATACGCCGCATCCATTAGATTGGATGCGCCGTATGGATCCTAGAATAAGTATGAATCAGAGAATCAGATGCGTCGCATCCTTAACCAGGGATGCGCCGCATTAAATAAACTGACAGAATGTTTTAAAATCTGAAAATAAAATAAAATGCAGAAAATAAAAGATATGATCTGTTTAGTTGATACGCCGCATCTATAGGATGAGATGCGCCACATCTACTGTAGATATGACAGACTCAACACAGAAAAACAGTAAATGATAAATCCGGGTTGTCTCCCGGTGAGCACTTTTCTTTATTCCAGAGTCTTCAAGTTAGACTCACATTCAGCTTCTATTTTGTATCATTATAAGAATCGGAAGCGTCGTGCTCCCTCATTGCCAATCCAGTAATATTGAACACACCTTGCTCATCCTTAATCTCCACGCCATTACTTTTCAATATCTGTATGAACAAAGTCCTGTCCCTTTCGGGAAGAGATGAAAAACTGATAGACGGGAAATTCTTATTATTATATAGGCATAAATATTCAAGATGGGGTGGTAGTTCAATAAATATATCATTATCCAAATTAGTTTTCTTAACTACTCTCCTACGTTTGTTAACAACCTCACAATCATACCACTCATCGTCAGAATCATCAACAATATCACGCCTAAGCTCGGTAGGTACATTAAGATCAATAAATTCCTCAAAGTTCTCATGATTAGGATTAGTTGAGTTGTTTAGGATCAATGTTTCTCCCGTAAGCCTAGCTTCTAGATCGAGGTCCATACGTTCTCTTAATCCTAGCACATAGACGCCTATAATTTTGCTCTTAACAGGATTTTGGCACTTATAGATTAGTTTATTGTTCCCTACTTTTAATGAGATTTTTCTTTTGAAAACATCTATCTTAGCATGGGCAGTAGACAAGAAAGGTCTTCCAAGGATTAAACGAATCTTAAAATCCTCGGGCATATCTAATATAACAAAGTCTATGGGGAACACAAACTTCTCAATCTTAACTAGCACATTCTCTGCTATACCCTCAGGTCGTTTTACCGTTTTATCTGCCAATTCAATCAATAGCTTAGTTGGTGTTAATTTTCCTAAGCCTAGAGTTGTGAATGTCTTAAGGGGCATTACACTAACACTTGCTCCTAAGTCAGCTAAAGCATTATTGAATGACGTGCTATTAATAGAACAAGGTAAAGTAAAACTTCTTGGATCTTTTTCTTTGTTGGGCAAGGCTTTGTGATCAGTTGCAGAGTACTCTTCTTTCATTGTAACCTTGATCTCCTCTTCAATCTTTGCCTTTTCTTTGAGCAACCTTCTTAAGCTGATCGAAGAGTTAAAGAAAAATGCGGGCTTTGCAACATCATGACCATTCATCAATCTTCTAGGAAACGGCGCATTGGGCATGACTCCTTCGGCTATCGTGATTGCTTTGACATGATCTCTTGGGTTTGTTTCAGTCGAACTTGGCAATCCTCCAATTCCCCTTTCTTGAAGTACCTTGCTCATCTAACCAATTTGTTGTTCCAATGCTTTGATCGAAGCTCCTTGATTCCTTGTGGTAGCATCAGTTGAGGCGCGGATTTCTTTGATCAAAGTCATGTTTTCCTCATGTCTTTTAGAAGCATCGGCCATTATCTGCTTCAATGTATCATCCAAAGTTTGCCTCCTTTCTTGATAAGAGGGGTTAGAGTTGTTCCTTTGGTAATAACCTGGAGCAACTTCCCTAAATCTTCCTGAAGGTTGGAATGGTTGACCAAAATGTGCATAATATGCCTCTTCAAATGTTTCATCCTCCTTTTTAGAAGAGCAATCCTTGGTGTAGTGGGATCCTTGGCATAATTCACATCCAACTTGGGCAACATAAGCTTTCTCATCACGTTTCTTCATTTCCCTACTAAGTTTATCCAATTGAGCTTGAATGACAGCAAACCCATCAAAGTTGGTATTGCTCTTCGATCTAGTAGAGGTTCCATCGTGCCATTTTTGAGAATGATCAGCAGCTTCTTGGATGGCTTTTCTGGCATTTTCTGCGCTCATCTTTGGTACAGCTCCCTTAGCATCCAAGATTTGTCTACTTGGCACGTCCAATCCCTGATAAAAGAATATTATCTCCTGCATAGGATTTAGATAGTGTTGAGGGAATTTTATCAATAAATCCTTAAATCGTTCCCAGGCTTGATAAAGGGTTTCATTAGGCTCTTGCTTGAAGTTGTTGATAGCCTCCATTTTTTTAGCAGTTTTAGCAGGTGGACAATATCTTTTCAGGAATTTGCTCTTCAAGTCATCCCATTTTTCGATAGAACCAGCTGGTTCATTCTTTAGCCATCTATTAGCAGCACCTGTAAGAGAGATTGGGAAGACTCGGAGCATAAGCTGGTCAATATTAACTTTCTCAGTAGTACATAAATAAGCAATTTCAAGGATCTTCTACACATGTTCATTAGTTAGCATCCTCGTGTTCTGAACCACTGAAAGCATTATCTCTTAGTTCCTTGAGAAATTGACCCTTCAATTCAAATCTGGCCTCATCATCCAGTTTAGGCCTAGCAATTCCCGAGCTAAAGTCGGCTCGAGTTTTGTTCATGTACTCCTCCATTGTTGGTTCCGCCATTGTTTATGTTATTGCTTCTACTTCCTGTTCAGAAAAATAATCAAGCTCAGATGAACTTGAAAGATCGGAGCTTTTTGGGTTGAAAAGCTTCCTAAGCGAATGGAAAGCTCGTTCAGGATCTTCGAATGGTTTAATTAAGTTCTTAGTCGAACTTCTGGTCATGCACTTCCTGAAATCACCACAAAAGCATCACTAGGGTATCTTCAACAAAGTAGAATATCAGAAAATTAACAACGAAAACAGAATACGAAAAAAAAATTAAAAGGTGCTGATATCTGCAGAAGATACGCCATATCTTAATAATAGGATGCACCGTATCTTAATCGTTAAAAATAAATCAGACTTTTTTTTAGAAAAATCAATACGCCGCAATTAATAAATAAAATGTGCCGTATGTTTTAATACTTAATAAATCAATTATATTTATAAAAATAGGATGCGTCATATTAGCAGAACCTAATGCGTCGTATCTTCGTTACGTTTCCAAAATAAAAGATTTTTTATTAAGATAAATGCGCCGTATCGACAAAAATCGATGCATCGCTTTCTTTTTAATTAATTTGAAAACTATTTTTAATAAAAAGTTTAAATACGCCGTATTTTTGAAACAGATGCGTCGTATGTCGGTTAGGGTTTAAAAATTTTCTGATTAAAAACAAAATACGTCGTATCTAAAAGATAGATGCGTCGTAGTCGAATAATTAAATGAGCTGTATATAAAAACTAAAATGCCATACGCCGCATCTGGAAAATAGATGCGCCGTATCTTTTGTATCAGCAGAATACAACGACAGCAGTTTATGAAGAAAACAAAGAAAACTAACAAAAACAAACAAAAAACAAACAAACAAACACACAAAAACAGAAAATATGCAAAATATACAATGAATGCAAACAAACAAAAAAAACAAAGGGTTAGTAAAAAATAAAATCTAAAAAAAACTAAAAAATCAAAAAGTTAGAAAACCTAATTAAAATACTAATAGATAAATAAGTTTTAACAATTCGCTCCCCGACAATGGCGCAAAAAACTTGATGTGTGCGTTGTGTCATATGCAGTATAGGGGTAATTGCCTATTTCAAGTTTTTCATTTATATTTAGCTGACTAATGGACAGTGTATCCGATCAATATGTATATAGTGGTAAGTAGAGTGTCGATCATTAAGAGTGGGACGTAAAGCTTAATTTGTCTATCAGTATTTTAATATCCTAAGTTAGTTTTACAATCTAATCTAACGCAAGGGGGGTTTAGTCTGAGAGACTAGCACAATTTTGGTTTTATTAAACAGTAAATTAAACTAATGAGAACGAATCAGCAAATAGCAACGCGTACACAGATAGATAATAGAAACTACAAGAAGACCTGTCCTGATAATTAAGTAACTTGTCACTTGTTTTATTGCTAGTTTTATATGAAGTGTATCGCAATCTATTCTCTCTGGTTAGATCTCAATATATCGACGAGTAAACTCTTAATAATCACTTATGTCTATCCTACTTATCAAAAGACGTTAGATTAAATAGGCGAGGGGCAGATATGGCAGTCCACGGGCTCAGCTAGAAACATAGGTTATCAAAGCACTAATATAAGTCACCAAAGATGATACATGGGAATCGCACCAGGCTTTACCTCTCGAGGGATCTCGAGAAGCTTACAACCCCCGCCAGGCAGTGTACCTGATCGTTTTAGTATAGTATACTGACAAGTACCGGGGGATTGATCGTTCAACTCAGGAATAGTGTCGCTAGGATTAGAAAGCCTAAAAACTAGGTCTAGAGGTGAGGGATGATTCTTTTTGTATTTTTTTATATTTTATGAAAGCAATTAAAATCTCGGGTTTTGGAAGAGTGGGCGGAATTAGTTGCTAATCAAATAACCCAATAACTAAGATGCAATCAAAATAAAATAACATAAATGAAAATAAATCTAGTTAAACTAGTGGTGTGAACAATAATAGGGAGAGTTGTGTTTACTTAGGTTTCATTACACCCTAGATATCTTTTACAGGTTGATAGTTTGTTACAATTGCATGGATGACGGGTCGTATTCCTTAATACCAGTCGTAGGGCCGTGTACAATATTCCCTTACTATATATGATCCTACTTCACTCCTATGTCGAGCCGTTAGAAGCTCCTAACATGGGATCATTAGAATTCTCCTACGAAGAAATAATGGAAGACTCGTTGTTCCCGACACACCTTCACCATTTTGGCCATAACTTGAGCATACCAACTCCGATTTAGTTGATTCAAGCGGCCACGGAAAGCTAAGAGAAAGATCTACAACTTTCATGTTTATCATTTTCTGCCAAAATCATCCATCCGATCGGTATGAGCCCGCAACCGATTCGGTTGGAAACTGACCTTTTCATCCATCCGGATCGGATGGACTAATCTGACCTTCCCAAGTCATTTTTAATGCATAATTAAGTGTCATTAAGCCCCAAGTCCGATCATGTCTCCATAATAACACCTAAACCTGGCATTTTATGACAACTTAGTGCCCAAGAAACTTGCTTGCAGGCTAAGGTTGATTTCTACTACAAATATGAGTGCTTAGGCTTAGTTCTAAGTGTGCACTCCTAGCCTACACCCTATAGGAAGGATTGTAACCAAAACAAAGGTGCATTCCTAAAGGAAGGATTGTCACCAAAACAAAGGTGCATTCCTAAAGGAAGGATTGTCACCACAACAAAGGTGCACTCCTAACCTCCACTCTAGAGGAAGGATTGTCACCAAAACCGGTGTGCATTTCTAAAGAAGATTTGTCACCACCTTACCACAAACATCTGCCATTCATGGAGGACGTATCACCAAATATTGGAGCGATTCTCTAGTTTGGTTAGAAGTTGTAGTTGATTGGAAACTTTGTTACGTTGATGGGGCTTGAAGGTAGCTATAACCTTTCACCTTTACCTATTTGTAATTCATACTTTGGGTAAACCTTGTTACTTTTATATTTCATGATGCTTATGATTATTATGTTGGTTGAAGACTTATGTTTGGTTGAATATAATTTGGTTTTGTTTTGAATACTTGTTTTGATATTATGATGACTTGTGATTCTTGTGATTAATGTTCTTTGTGTGATGTTATCTTATTATTTTTCTTGTGGTTTGATCCGTGACAATCATAACCACCAACTTGTTACTTGCTTAAACAAACAAATGACACTTGAGTGCAACCAAGTCTCTTGGGACGACCTTGACTTACCACTCCTATACTACAATTGAGTAGGGTATACTTGCCCGAATGTGTTCCTAGTTAACCGGTAATTCTTGTTTCTATAAATTTAAAACATGGTTGCTAATTAGCACATCAAGTTTTTGGCGCCGCTGCCGGGGACTTGCGTTTGTATTCTTGTGTTTGTTTAATTGTCTTCTTGTTTGATAAATTGCTCGTTTGCTTATTATATTGATTCCTTGCTTAATCATTATTCCGGCATCGCCGCAACAAATTATTGGCGCCGTTGTTGGAGTTTTGGTTTTTGTTCTTTGATGTTTGCTTGAATGCTTGTGTTTCATTTGCTTAAAATATTCATTTCAATGTTTGCTACCTAAATGTGCTCAAAAATGTTTGCGAAAAAAAAAAAAGAAAAAAAAAACCACCAAAACAACCCAAATCATTTGTTCCATTTTTTTTTCTTGTTATATGAGTTTTAAGTATTATAAGTTATGTGATCTCTTGCATGTGTTTGTGTTATTTTTTTTTTGAGTTGATTAGTTTCGTATTAATTTTTAATAAGACTATCTTGTTTTAGATTATCTTGTTTTAATTTTTGTTACGTGACTAATTGTGTTTGTTTGCGTCTATGTGCTTTTCATTTTATGTGATTGTGCTTTTATTTGTTTATGTTTGTTTTTGTTTAGTGTCATATTATGTCTTTGTGTTTTTCTAGTGTTTATGTGTTTATGTGTTTTATTTACTTGTGTTTATTTGTGTGTTTGTTATATTATGCGTTCTTCTTTTATTTATCAATAAAAAGTTTTCAGTAAAAATTGTTTTCGAAAAAAAAAATTGAAATTTTTGTCCAACCGGATCGGTTGGATGTCCGACCGATCGGTTAGAGCTCTCGGTAAAATATTTTTCATTCCAACCGGATCGGATGGATTTGCATCCGACCGGTTGGTGCTCTCATTAAAATTTTAAAATTGTGTCAATTTTCAACCGATCGGTTGGAACCCATGACCGATCGGTTGGACCAATCGGTAAAAAAAAAAAAAAAAAAAAAAAAAAAGGTTATTTTTCATTTTTCGTATTGTGTTCTTTTGTGTTTGTTTTTAAATGTCTTTTGGATTTTGCAAGAGTCTCATTTTTATAATTCTACTTAAACTCAGTTTTGTTATTTTTAATTTTAGTACGTTGTAAATAAATAAGTACGTGTTTTGTGTTTTAAATAAAATGTTTTGAACTTTGTGGGTATGTTCACTGGAAACCCTCACGAGACTTCACTCGTCCACTCGGGCCACCGATAGGTTTAAAAGGCTTGTTGCATACGCTAAATGCAATCGTGATGCCTACGAAAGTGAGTTTTAGGATTTTATGTGTTTTTTTTAGTTTAGTTTGTTTTTGCAGATTTAATAAGCTCTTGGAGATTGGATTATTGGTGATATTGTACTTGGTGTGTTGATGTTTTGTTGGAAGCGAAATCGATTGATCTCACATGCTTAGCATCTTATCATATGGAGTTCGATCGCGATTTCTACGGCCCGGGAAGTTTTGTTTCTCTTGGACTATTTATTTACTTATTTATTTTTCCCATTTTACATGCTTTGAAGTTTATTTTTCATGAGTATAATGCATAACTTAAGTGTGGGGGAAAGTAAAATATTGGAAAACGAAACTAGTTTTTTTATTTTCTAATTTTTGGGTCAATTTAAAATTTTTGTATACTTGTTTGCCCTTAATGATCTAGTTGTTTTCACGCTTTTAGGATAATATATTAGAATAACTGGATCATTCCACTGGTGAAATCAGTAATTTTGAAAATTTTGAGATGTGTCCCGATTAATATTGCAATCCATTCTGGGATCGATAACATTAGCTAGCACATTTTATAACCCTTTCCACTAAATTGTGAGGATTTAAGCCTATTTCATATATAGCATACATCTTTTATGCTTGAATCTTTTGTTATGAGTGTGCCGATGATTTTATTTATTCTAGAACTTGTACTTGTAAATCATTACCAGACCGTTGTAAGATCGCATTCGTGTGATATAAGTGTATTCGTGTGATAAAGAGGCAACCTTAGGAATAAAACCAAATAGCCTTCCATTTACAAAATAATTTTTGCTAACCACATCGGTTAGTTATCCTCGTATTTGGAACCCATTTGTTAGCGTTCATCTTTAGCGCTAGATACCCCTAGTTACACCCTTTGAGCCATCCTTTTCATTTTTGTTACATCCAGAAAAATACAAAAATATTTTACACTTTAAACCTTAGCCTTACCCTTTGTCAAAGTCTAAATGGTGGGTTGCTAGTTGCTTGGTATGATGGATTGTTTTTGATGATTAATAGTTAGCCACACTTTGTCACTTGTGTGAGCCATTCCAACAAGATGAAGGAGACGTCTTTCATATTTTGTATTTTTTGTGGTGATGCTTATGCGAAGTGTGGGGGAGATGTGATGTAAAAAAAAAAAAAAATGAAAATAAGTCATCGCAACTATAAGGGGACAATTATAGCAAATGTGCTATATGTGAAGATGAAGTTACGTGATATGTTGTTAGTCAATGTGCTAAGTATGAAGAATATTGTTATGGCAAATCAATGTATCGATATGTGAAAGTTTGAAGAGGAGGAAGTTAACTATAATCATTTACGGGTTTGCGGTTTGTTTGGTGACTAGCAACAATGAGACTTTGACTTGACTTTATTTTTCTTTTAAAACCAATTTCATAAATATTCCCATGCCTTATCCCTACCCTTACCAAATTACTTTATTCGTTGTTCTTTCGAGTCTACGGATATAGTAATGGCTTTGTGAGAATATCAAGTGCATGAATATTTTAGTGACCATCCGGTTTTTGAGTAATCAAGAATTCGCGCCAGTAATCTATTATGTTTTTGTATAAGATGTTTGAACATAAGCCTGGTACAACCCAAAGCCTTACATTACAACCCGAATAAAAGACCTCTTTAGATGTTTACACTTGGTGCTTACGCCTCGTCGGTGGAGTTTTGTTTCTTGTACAAGCCTATGGTAATAAACAAATCATGACTGAGCAATGAGTGTGATTTCTCTTATATATACTACACTACCTAAATAAATGAGTGTTGAGTGAATTATACTTTGTTCCTTTTTCGTGAGGTGCTAGAAATGTTAATCAAGCGAGAAAATCTATGGGTATTGTCAAACATCTCGAATTTTCACTTTAAAGCTTAAAACGATGAATCTTATCTTGTACTTGTACTTGATAGATTTGCATCATATTTTTCTAATCATTCTTGTGCACCATGTGGATTTATTTTCTTTAATTCTAGATTTGCTTGAGGGCAAGCAAAGTTTAAGTGTGGCGGATTTGATAATGCTCAAAATTAACATGTTTTTGGGAGCGTTATTGTGGATTTTATGCATATATTTTGGTCACTTTTATGAACTTATGGTACTTAATTGAGCATAATTCGTATTTTAGGTTCATGGAAGGAAAATGAAGGAAAAGACGTAAAAATGATCAATAAACGAAGATTTATGCATGTACGAAGAATTCCCGACAAATGAAAGTCTCTTGGAGTATATTCGAGAAGATAAAGTCATGAAGATTGTCACTCCAAGAACTCAAGAATAAAGCACAAGAAGGAAAACGAGAAGTGAAATGAAGGAAACAAGCTAAAACGAAGAAATAATGGAAGACTCGTGGTTCCCGACACACCTTCACCATTTTGGCCATAACTTGAGCATACGAACTCCGATTTAGTTGATTCAAGCGGCCACGGAAAGCTAAGAGAAAGATCTACAACTTTCATGTTATTTTCTGCCAAAATCATCCATCCGATCGGTAGGAGCCCGCAACCGATTCGGTTGGAAACTGACCTTTTCTTCCATCCGGATCGGATGGAATCCAACCGATCGGATGGACTAATCTGACCTTCCCAAGTCATTTTTAATGCATAATTAAGTGTCATTAAACCCCAAGTCCGATCATGTCTCTATAATAACTCCTAAACCTGGCATTTTATGACAACTTAGTGCCCAAGAAACTTGCTTGGAGGCTAAGGTTGATTTCTACTACAAATATAAGTGCTTAGGCTTAGTTCTAAGTGTGCACTCCTAGCCTACACCCTATAGGAAGGATTGTCACCAAAACAAAGGTGCATTCCTAAAGGAAGGATTGTCACCACAACAAAGGTGCACTCCTAACCTCCACTCTAGAGGAAGGATTGTCACCAAAACCGGTGTGCATTTCTAAAGAAGATTTGTCACCACCTTACCACAAACATCTGCCATTCATGGAGGACGTATCACCAAATATTGGAGCGATTCTCTAGTTTGGTTAGAAGTTGTAGTTGATTGGAAACTTTGTTATGTTGATGGGGCTTGAAGGTAGCTATAACTTTTCACCTTTACCTATTTGTAATTCGTACTTTGGGTAAACCTTGTTACTTTTATATTTCATGATGCTTATGATTACTATGTTGGTTGAAGACTTATGTTTGGTTGAATATAATTTGGTTTTGTTTTGAATACTTGTTTTGATATAATGATGACTTGTGATTCTTGTGATTAATGTTCTTTGTGTGATGTTATCTTATTATTTTTCTTGTGGTTTGATCCGTGACAATCATAACCACAAACTTGTTACTTGCTTAAATAAACAAACGACACTTGAGTGCAACCAAGTCTCTTGGGACGACCTTGACTTACCACTCCTATACTACAATTGACTAGGGTATACTTTCCTGAATGTGTTCCTAGTTAACCGGTAATTCTTGTTTCTATAAATTTAAAACATGGTTGCTAATTAGCACATCACGCCGTCAGGTACTGTTCCCAGCAAGGAAAATTAAGACTTTGCCCTTTTCATCACTTTTATGCTCAAAAAATGTCCAAAATGTTTCCTTTTCCAGAATTCACTCCAAAAGTACCTAAAATGACAAAAGGAACGATTTATGGCAATATTTGATCAAATAAATTTGAATTCGGGCTTAAATGACCCCCTAAAAATGGTTCATTTTTCGCCTCATCAAAAGACATCAACATATAAACTTTAATTAATGGGAAAGCAATATTAAGGGGAGTGCACGATGTTCCATAGTCACATATCATAAGCCCATCAATCCTGATAAATTAAAGCGTACTATTACAATAAAATAAAACTACTTAATGAAATAAATACATGCAGGACCTTTTACAGCTCTAATATCTTTGTTTGGAGTGTGTCTTGTGATGCTTCTTTGATTGAATTCGTCTCCTTAGGGTTATGTTGCACACAAAATTCGTAACAGTCTTGGGGTATTTATACTTTCTGTCTGAGGGTTCGATGCGGCGCATTGAGTAACGAGATGTAGCGCATTGACTTAACTTCGCGTGGGGTCCAAGATTAATATATTCTGGAATATTCATACACCGCCATTAGATGCGGCGTAACTTGATTCTTGTATGCGGCGCATGTCCTTTAGCGTCTTGGATTATATCTGGTGAAGTCTTGATAGTGATACGCCGTATGTAAGAAATATGATGCGGCGTATCTGGAGTAAAACAAGCTTGATCTTCTTCATTGACCAAAGTTTCATATGCGACGCATGCTAGAATTACATTCGGCACATTCTTCAAAGTCAGACAATGGTCTTTGAATTCATCTAAGTATAATATTGCGGCGTATCTATTAAGAGAGATACAACGCATCTTCTGGGTTTCAGTAGACTTTTGACATCTTGCTGGTTTTGCTCCATATTTCGTCCAAAATCGTTAAGTTTCACCAATTGCTTGTTTTTACCTGAAAATCACTAAAGTAAATAATTAAGTATCGATTCTCATAAATAATATAATAAAACAAGTCAAATAAATAGGATTAATGATGACAATAAAATGCACTTATTTGAGTTCATCAGTGAGTAACGGTGGAGATGAATTGAATGGAGACAATCCTCAAATCACTCATTAAGTTTCCTATTGTTTAACTCAATCTGCTGCTTCGATAGTAGAGTGCACTTTACTCGGACTAGTGGTGAATCCCGTAGAGTACATCACGATCATACTCCACAATTTTGTCAACGAATAAGTCTGAAGCATCTTCTTCGATGGCATTGTTGAGTAATCTTGCAGCTGGAATTGAGAATGTGAGTGATGTGGCATACTTCTTCTCCACTTTGCTTCCGTGTTGTAAGAATTCCAAATCCGTGTTGAAAAATTATCTGAAGGGAATGCGTTCTTCTTTTGGCTTTCCAACCAGTGGTAGAGGTTTGGTCCAGTCAGTGTAGTATGGCCCTTGCTTCTTTGAGTAGTAATCAATATCGGACTCGGGATTGATCCAGTCGATATTGTTTGACATTGCACGGGCAATGTCTTCCAGATGATACTCGAGTTCAACAGAGTTGGCAGAACGATCTTTCAGCATATTGAATGCAGCATTCGTGACCCTTCTAAGCTCTTTCTTGCTCAATTCTTTTAAGCCGTAGTATCTTTGTAGAAGTTGTGCATACTCTACGGTTCTGCCATTAAGAGGTGTTAGGAATACAAATATTTCTACAAAAGACTTGGTCACCTAAATGATGTAATAGCATTAAGATAGCTCGTAGTTAGTTTGGTATTTAGTTAATATTAGTTTAAGTAACATCGTGGAAGAAGGACGGGTCTTTACCCACTGTATTCCTGATCCAAAGCCCGGGTGTGGGCGTTCTATTTCTTTGTATAAATACCCCTCTCCCACCTAGGGCCTTGGAAATTCGGATTTGGTGTGGTTTTTGTGGTTTTTTTTGTTGGAATAGTTTTTCTTGGAAAACACCTTGGTTTGATCTTGCTGGTGTTATATGAAGCGTTATGGGTGTACTTTTATGATTAGTGGTGTTAGAACTACTTAGTTTTTCAGTTGGTTATGCTAAATCATTCGTTGGTTTGAAGTTGTGATTGATTTTGGGTCGTTTTCTTGGTAGCGGTTACCTCCTCTGTTGTGGATTTCTTAGTAGCGGTTACCTCCAAAATCTAGCGGTTAAGTCTATTTCTGGTTAGCGATTACCATTTTGGGGTATAAAGACAAAAACGCTAGATAGCGATGGGTTTGGACTATTTTGTAGCGATTAGCTGTAGCGCTTAGCTCTCAAAAGTTAGTGGTTAGCTCAAAAGTTAGCGGTTAGCTCTAAGTTAGCGGTTAGCTCAAAGTTAGCGGTTAGCTCAAAGTTAGCGTTTAACTCTTGCGTTTAACTCTAGCGTTTAACTTTAGCAATTAGTTCCAGATAGCGATTACCTCTACTTAGCGATTAGCTTCAACGATTTGGTGGTGTTTAGCGATTTGCTAAAGTTGTAGTTTGACCAAAGTTGACTTTTTATGTCAAAACTTCAAACGGCCATAACTTTTGAACCGTAACTCCGTTTTCAGCGAATTAGCTGTCAAAACGTCCGGAACAGGCTGAATATTGTGAGGTTTCACCATGAAGTCATGAAACGAAATTTTCGAGGCCAAAATCACCTCCGGAGTGAAGTTATTAAGGTTTTAAGTTTTTAGACCAAATTTTCACCAACTTTTTGAGGCCAAACTTGCATCAACCGAACCAAGATCACAACTAAACAACATATAACCTAGTCCATCAACTGATCATCAAGTCCATCAACTGATCATCAAGTTCAACTCAAGTCTTCGGTGTTTCACGGTTTCTTTTGTTGACTTTAGTAAAATCCCGAGAAAGAATCGATTTCTCGGTTTAAGTCACGAGAGTTGTAAAATCCCGTTTAAGATTACAACATGTCAAACAATTCGGATTCAGTCATAGCTGAGGTACTTAAACTATACGACATGGTTGATGAACAAAAGATTCCTTACAAAGTTCAACCAACAAACGTTGTCTATTCAGATATTGTTGACATGGGAAATAGCAATGTTGACCCATATGAACAACATTTGAAACACGACGAAGTGTTTGTTGAACCTAGTGAGGCATCTTCTGTTATATATGATGATAATGTGTTGCATGAACAAAAGATTCTTAAAAAAGTACAACAAACGAACGCATTTGAATCAGATAATGCTGATATGGGAAATGCTCTTGTTACCCCATATGAACAATATATGAATCACAATGACGTGTTTGTTGTACCAAGTAGTGCATCTTCTATTGTTGATAATGTTGTTGATAATATGTGTGAATTAGATGTGTACACTGCTGCTGCACCAGATGACACTCTGACCACTAGGATTAATATTCTTAAGGATCAAGTAATGTGTTATGAACAACGTGCAAAATTTGAACTTACCAAACGTGAACAAGAGATGGATTGGCAAATGAAGGGATATATAACTGAACATAATTTAAAGGAAGATGCATTAAAACAAGAAATAAAATCTGTTCAGAATCAACTTGATCAAGTTGTTAAGGAAAAACTGGAAATTCAGGTGAGTTTAAGTGTGCTAAAAGGTGAATTTAAAGAAAAAGAAACTAAACTTCAAAATGAATTTTCCAACCTTAAGGAGTTGAAGAACAAGCTTGAAAATAAGTTATATATGCAAGGCCAAACCATACAAACAACACAAATGGTTCAAAAGCACATGAAACTGAGGGATAAGCATAGTGACAAGGATTTAGGTGTGCCTAAAACAAATTACCTTAAGAGCGTTAGTGGCTCTCAACCTGCCTTATATGATGCCAAGGTTATGCTCACACCTAATCATGCCCCTCCAAATTGTTGGTCTGATAAAGAATTGGATGATAGTGAATTTGCCAATAGAGAGAGATTTAATAATAAAATGAAGGATCCCAAGTGCATTAAACATCGTGTCATTGTTAAACCCCATGATTATTATGAACAAAATCGTGTGACTGTTTTTGCACCTCAAACTAAGTTAACACCAGAGCAGATATTTTGGCCTTTAGATGTTGAGAAAATGAAAGCTAAAGAACTTAAGGCCAAACTTCCTCAAAAGTTTGCTACCCTAACGGTGTATCCCCCCAATACACCAATGCACTTAGTTCAGTTGTCACTTCCCACACAATGTAGAACTCTTATTAGCATATATGTCCTCTGTCAAATGTTCACTGATTTTGATAAAACATGTATAAAGATAATCACGCCAACGGGAATTACTGAGGGAGAAAGGGGTTTTGAGCTTATGAAAGAGTGTTACTTAACAGAAGTTATTTCATTTTTTAAACTTATCAAAGAACACTTTGAGGGCTTGCAAAATCCCTTGAAATTGAAGTGAAGCAGATGAAAGAAGTGTTTAAAAATGTGGAAAATGAAGAAAAACAAATTGCAATTGATCTTAAATGCAGTGAAATTGAGAGGAAAATATTCTCATCATGAATGAGAATTTGATTGCTAAATGTATTGCACAGGATGTATTTTATACTGCTACTGATTCTGCATTATCTGCCTACCAATTTCATGAGATTTCTATTGCATTGAACGTTTTCCAGAATCGTGTTGTTGAGCTTGAGGGGGAGAATTTAAAATTGCCTGAGAAAATTCAAAACGATGACCATGATAACATGGTCAGGCATTTGTCAAAACTAGAGGCTGATAATCTTAATTTGCAATTAAAGTGTCAGCCTTTAGAAGAAAGAATTAAAAACTCAAATGCCAAGACATCTTCGGATGCTCCTTAATTTGATGCATATTTTGAATTAGCCAAACGTGATGAAAAGATTCAAGCTCACACTAACACAATTCGGAAACTGAGGGTACAAATTGCCCAATTGAAGTCTAACAACAGTGATGTGATTGGCACCCAAAAACCACAGTCTATAGATTATCAGAATTGTCAATTTCAAGATGCCATCAATAAATTACAACATGAAAATGATTGGTTTCGAGCTGAAAATTCAAAAGTTAAACAGCATTACAAAGAGTTATATGATTCGATTAAGATCACACGTGATAAAAACAATGAAAAGATAACTTCTTTGCTTAAATAGATTGAGAATCTAAAGACTCAGGTGAAAGGGAAAATGCCAATCATCACTTGTGATAATGTTGTTCAAAAGGTTTCTGCTTGTAAGAAGTACGCAATTGATGTTGTGAATATTCCTCTTCCCCTGAGGGATAATAAGTTAGTTCATAGAGACTATCTTAAACATCTTAAGGAGTGCCTTGACCTGCTTCGTGAAACCATTGAAGAGGATAGGATAGCAAAACCACTTGATGATGCTATTGTAGGTGCCTACTTTCTCACTAATGGATCTCAGGAACTCTTAGAATATGCTATTGGTACATGTCCTAAGATTGATAACAAGCAAGATAGGTCATCTGCATCATCCTCTATGTCAAAAACCAAGCATGTTACCTTTGCTGAACCTTTGGAAACTTCATATCCCAACACATCAAAACATGTTCAGCAACTAGAAGTGAAAAAGACTAAGGTTTCCATCAGTCCTTCTATAGGAGTTAATAGTGACACTAAAGCTAGCGAATCAAAAACTAGGAGAAATATAAAAAATTATAGGACTTCTCTAGCTAAAAGTGTTTCTAAGAAGAAAGTAGAAGACCACCTGAGGAACTATAAGTCTGAGTTGAACAAAAGGAATCATAATGCAAATCCTAATTCACTTTGCAAAACATGTAATAAATGCTTAATCTCGAGTAATCATGATAAATGTGTTGAGAAATTTCAGAAGTCATTCAACAAAACCCCATTTAAGAAAGTTTGGAGAGCTAAACAAAGTAAGCAAATTTGGAAAGCAATAGGAAATCTGTTTGCCAATGTTGGCTATCAGTGGAAGCCCACTAGAAGGAAATTCACTTTACGAGAACAGTGCCCTTTGACTAGGATAACTAACTCTAAAGTAGTGCCCATTAAGGAATGGAAGCCAACTGGTAGAACTTTCCCTTTAGAGACCCAATGTCCTTTAACTAGGCCCATTGCATCATCTAGTGAATTTTACACCATTGAAACGAATGCACCTAAGGTCTCAGTTGCTCCAGAATTTGTTTGCACTAACCAACTGGAACCCAACTTAAATTGGGGATCCGGCACTCCAAATTCTCTTCTTTCATCTATTTTCAAATGCAGGTCGTACCGATCATCCTTTGACATTTGGACTCAGACTGCTCATAATATATGAATGGGGATCGCTCACAGCTCAAGAATTTCGTGAACTTGTTTATCGGGACAGTTATAATTTGGGAATGACCATTTTTGGGCAATTATGGGTTAAGGAGACTATGTATTTTGGTGACAGTGTAATCTCTAGGGTATTCTACATCGAAGGACTTAGTCATAATTTGTTTCTGATTGGCCAATTCTGTGATTCGGATCTAGAAGTTGCTTTAAGTAAACATTCATGCTTTTTCAGAGAACTGGATGGTGTTGATCTTCTTAAAAGCAGTTGTGGCACTAACCTGTACACCATCTCCATTTGAAGACATGATGCGGCCTTCTCCTTTTTGCTTGTAGTCCAAGGTCTCAAAGAACAAATCGTAGCTATGGTACCAACATTTAAATCACTTGAACTTTGGTACCATCAATGATGTTCGGCTTGTTCGGCTTGTCAACTGAGCAAAAGATCATCGTTGTTTGGCTTGTCAACTGGGCAAAAGCAAGAAGTATACCTTCAAACCCAAAACTGTCAACACTATCATGGAAGTTCTTCACACCCTTCACATGGATCTATGCGAACCAATGAAAATGCAAAGTATAAATGGGAAGAAGTATGTTCTTGTGATAGTTGGCGACTATTCTCGGTTTACATGGGTGAAGTTTTTGAGAACCAAGTACGTGACTCCAGAGGTTATCATCAAACTCATTAAACAGCTGCAAGTATGACTCAACAAAACCGATACTTGATACATACTCTTCACAACAAATCTTCATATGAGCTGATGCATGGCATGAAACCGGATCTCTCCTTTCTATGTGTGTTTGGTGCTTTATGCTACCCTACAGATGATAGTTAAAGATCTAGGATAATTAAAAGCTAAAAGCTTGTATTGGATTCTTTGTTGGTTATGATCCAGATCGTAAGGGGTGCCAAATCTACAACAAACGAACCCGATAAATCTTGGAAACCATTCACGTCGCATTTGTTGGGCTAACTGAGCATACGGCTCCTGTACACATCAGTGCAGGACCCGCATTTAAACTTTTGTCTCCTGAACCAATCAGTTCAGATCTTGTACAGCATCCCACTCCTGCAGTACCTTATGTACCAACTACAAATGAGATCTTGAAGATCTTTTTTGACCCAATGATTGTTGAATACTTTGAGACACCTACTGATGATACACTGACACCACCAGCTGCCGCTGCTCCAGTTCAGTACAACTCAAATGGTCCATTTCAGTGTCTACTTGAATTGATCAAGATGCTCCATCTGCAAGTTATTCACCATCATCGTCAAATCTTCAATCTCCTTCAGTACATCAAGGCACTGCAGACAACAATTGTTTTGAAGTGAATTCATTTGCTCCTCCTGATGTGGCTTCATTCGATAACATAATTGCTCCTGAATCTTCATCAAAGGCATTTTCTTCAGGAGATCTTAACATGGCTACATCAGTTCCCTACCCTCAACCACATGAGTATCTCTGATAATGGACCAATTATCATCCGATTGAGAAAGTTATTGGGAATCCTTCTCAACCTGTGTCCACACGAAGGCAACTTGTCACATATGCCTTGTGGTGCTTTTATAATTTTGTACTATCCAAAGTCGAACCCAAAGATTTCAAGACTGCTATCCCTAAAGACTATTGGGTTAATGCGATGCAAGAAGAAGTTCGCAAGTTTGATCGACTTGAAGTATGTGAATTGGTACTACCTCCAGACTGTCCAATGATTATAGCTCTTAAGAGGATCTTCAAAGTGAAACTTGATGAGCATGATGTCGTTCCAAAAACATGTCAAGGCTTGTTGCTAAGGGATATCGTCTACAGGAAAGCATTGACTTAGAGGAATATTTCACTCTAGTTGGTCGTATCAAATGGATGTGATAATTGCATTTCTAAATGGCGAGCTGAATGAAGTTCTTCAATTCAATCAACCTAAAAGATTTGTGGATCTTGATCGTCCGACCCATGTCTATCATCTGCAAAGGGCTCTCTATGGTCTAAAGCAGCCACCTAGGGCATGGTTCGATGCACTGTCAATGTTTCTCCTAGCAATAGGACTTTCCAAAGGTGTGGTGGGACATGTTGAGTAAAGGGTAGTAGAACTTTACTTCGTGAGGACATAATTTCAGGTGGCAGATTTCTTCACTAAGGCTCTCTTAAGAGAATAGTTTCAATTTATTCTCCAGCACCTTGGAATGAAGAGTCTTACGCCAGAATCACGCATACGTCTTCAGGAAGAGAATGAGGAGTAATGGGTTTTGCTTCACATATCCTTTGTACATAACTTAAAACAAAAAGAAAATAGAAAATTATAAAACCAATATAAACCATAAAAATTAGAAAATTATAAAAACCAAAAATATTATTCTCACGACATGTCTCTTGTGTAATCAATATTATGTACGTTTCTAGAAATGTCATTCAATAATGGCACGGAATCATACGTATGCTTGAGCAAGAGTTTTTCTTTTAACTTCAAATAAAGTTTTTTCTAAAACATGTCGTTTCCCAAATCATTCTTTTAAGAGAGAATTAGCTACACACTTTGCATGATCACCAGATAATACACTTTTTCGACAAAACACACAAGATGCATTAATATTCAAAACATACATAGGTTCATCATTCGTTACACTGAGATTTTGATTACAATTTGCTAGATTAGAATCTAATTCAGATGCAACATGATTTTTATTCAGATTCCTAAGTTGATCTTCTATTTGTTGGGCTTCTAGTGTTCCTCTTTTACGTTGCAAGATCCTATTCTTCTTGTTACTTTTTCACTTTGGTCTGCTAACGCTATTAGTGGAGACTATTCCTGTAGAAGTTGAAGGATTAAAATTAGTAGTCTGAGTGTTATAATCCCTATCTGTTTTGTCTATTTGGTATAATCCTGGTGCTATCACGTTGGTGTCAACAAACTTTCCTTTTTTAAGTAGCTTAATCTTCTCTTTTAAGTCAATGTTGATGTGATTTTTATCCTGAATATCAGACTCAATTTTTCCGTTGCAATAAGCAATGTCATCGCGGTCTTGTTGCCATTTGGCGTTTTCAATTTTTAATTCCGCAATTTCCTTCTCATATTTGAGACATTGATTTTTGAAAAGTGCATTGTCATTGCAAATTTGACAAGTTTTTGAACCATTTTGACTCTGTAAATGCAGTTCACTTTCAATACTTTGAGCTTGACACCATTCAAGCCTCTTTTTGAGTTGACAAATTTGAAAGTTTAGTTTGCACATCATCATTGTGTTTCCAAATCATTTCATTTTCTTGTTTTTAAGTCTCAATTTCAGTTTTCAACAAATCATTATCAGCAGAGTGAGCATCAACAAACTTAGAAGTACCAGGTTTATAAATAGAATTCCTGATAACAGACACAATATCAGTATGTAGAACTTGTTCCAAGAGTCGATCAGCATCATTTTGTAAAGCTCTGTTTCTTTGCTTTTGAACCAAAAATGCATTTTCATTTGAGTTGAAATTGAACAATCTCGCCCACGGAGTTTGTAAAACAATTGAATTAATAATTGGGGCTATGAACTCACCGAGTCACCGTTAAGCGAAGTGAACAATCAAAGTAAAAGTAGTGACGAATAAACCGCAGGTGTCCTATGAGCAACCTAGACATATACGCGTGTCTTAGATTCTAAATTAATAAGGTAAGTAAGTCTATATGCCTTATAGATTATCATTTCAATTATGCTTGGTACATAATCTATACTATATTATAAAGCATTTGGGACAATCCTAAAGAGAAAAGGCTTAAAAAATTAAGATTCAACACTTGCTTATAAAGGCAAATTTTAATAAGTACATCTATAATAGCATTGGTTGCAACACTTTAAAGCACTTTTTGTGAATTTATGGATATATATATATATATATATATATATATATATATATATATATATATATATATATATATATATATATATATAAGTAATTTAATATAAGAAAAAAAAAACGTCTATAACAATAATTACCTAATAAATGTTATCTTTAAAACATCCTTAATATGAAAAATACTTGTTATTATACATATTGTACAAACTAATAAAACACAAAAAGCTTCATACAATTTATATGTAAACAATTTGATGGTACATATGGTTTTAAAAAACGGACCAGACCAACGGGTTCAACCGGGAACCGGAGTCACCACCAGTTCGGCTAGCCCATAAAAGTCATCCGAAAACGATATTATTAAATCAATAGAGTTTCAAAATGAATACTAAACTGCACTGTTAAAAAAATATTATTAAATCACAAGAGTGCCTCGAGAACCAAAAATATACAGTTTTTTGAATTTTTTTGATAAAACTTACAGTAAAAACTAAAACCTTTGCTTTATAAAAATGGGATGATTTTTTCAAATCAAATGATGCAAAGGTGCAAAGTGCTAAGTGTTAATTGGTTTTAGAGAACTAAATTTTCTTATTATAATGTAAGTGATTTTTAAAATTCATGGTGTGATAATTTAATGATAACTTGCAACTACAGGCCATTGTCAACTTATTTAACATCATACTTTTACAATGTACCAGCTACCAACTCAGTATTGTCACAACATCACATGGATAATCTACAGTTTTTATATGAAAAACATTGTTATTGCATAAAATTATTCAAAACTAGAAAGTTTGTCAAGAGGATGTCGGAAAGGGTATGGGTGAACCTGAATTTGAACATGTTTTGGATGGTGAGTTATACCACATACAAATTGGAAAGCATTTTCTGGATGAAATTGAAAAGCATTTTATGGATGATCAACCATGTTATGGACCTATTAAAGAGGCAGAAATTGATTTGTTGATTCAAGAGGCAACGATGGATTTGTTGGAGATAGTCAAAGAGGATGAGGGGAAAGAGGATGATTTCTTCTCATAGAAATTGAAGAGGATTTTCTGGATGAGCAACCATGCTATGGACCTATTGAAGAGGCGGACATTGATTTGATGGAGGCAGGCAAAGAGGATGATTTCAACCACAAAGAAATTGTAGTTGATTGGCTGGATGATCAACCAGCCTATGTACCTGGGCAAGCTCCATATATTGATATGTTATTTGCTGAGTTAGATTTTGTTATTCAAAATATGCCTATTCTACACAATGATGTCAGAGATGAAGCTGTAGTAGTTGCTGATGAAGGTCCGACAGCAGATTTTGAAGATAGTTTGGAAAGGACAGACATGGACACTCCAGCTATAATTGATTCACCTGCTAGTGTGACCTCTGGTATACAAAAAAAAGAGAAGAAAGTTGGATCCAGCTGACAAGGATAAAAAGGCAATACAAGCATATGAGGTCTGAGGAGGTTGATTCCAAGTGAGGAGGGAATGATCAAGGTCAGCTCAAGGCGATGGTAAAGGTTGTTCTGTTTATTTTGTTTATCTTATGGCTTGAGATGGCATGTTTTGGAACAATTTAGTTTATGCAGGTCGAATAACATTTTAGTGTTGTGTCTAGTGGTAGTTTGTACCACATGTGTATGTTTATGAACATGTTTATGTATTGTTGATCGCAGTTATGTACTAGTTGCACTAATTTCTTCTAGCAGCACTAATATTTCTTCTAGTAGCACTAATATTTCTTACTAGAAGCACTAAGCTTTCTACCAGATGTGAAGTTTAGGGTTTTACTTATTTGCAAATAATGTGCCTTGACTTAACTATTTGGTTTAACTAAAATGGGCCATATCACGTGCCAAAGATCCGTTATCTTAACTTTTAGTAGTCAACAATAAAGCCATCTTTTATCTTCGTTCCCAATTCAAACACTCATCTAAACCCATACCTAATAAACCTTAAAATAAGTCATTCATTCGAAATAGCTTCATCTTCATCTTCGGTTCGAAGTCTTCGTCCTCCACCACCTACCCATTGCGAACATGAGGAACCCGTTATTGAACAAACATCACGAACCATCTATCATCATTTAAGACGTTTTCTAGGCTGCATAAATTATTATAACATAAATGATTTTTAATTTGTTTATCATTCAGGTATATGCTAATATGTCTAAACATGTAGGGTTCAAAATATCGGAACTTTTACTGGCTTGATCCTGAATTACCAAGTGACTACTACAAAAAAAAGTGCACAAGTTGATTTAAGTGGAAAAAGGATTGAAAATAGACAAATGTAGTTTGAATGAAAAAATAAAAGACTTGCAAAGGGATTTTGACTATCAGAAGTCTTATTTGCAAAACCAAGTCTTATTTCTGCAAATGGAATTAAAAGAAAGCAAATCATAGCTAGTGGTTTATAGGAAATGTGTTGTTGTAATGGCTCTGGTTGTTGCTTTTATGTTGTTTATAGGAAAGGTGGTGTAGAAGTCAGGATGTAATATTGTAAAGTAGAAGTAGAATTGTGCAAGATGTAATGTAGTTGACTTACTGTTAGCTCTATGAATAGAGCTCTGTGTTCGCATTTCAAAGTTAATGAAGATATGTAACAACCTTTTGTTATTGCCTGTTAGCTCTATGAATCGAGTTCCTCATTGATATGTAACATCCTGACTTCACTGGACAAATGTTTGACATACAAAAGTCAAACAATGTCAATTGGTTATAGTTTTATACAACCTAGGATACATATACATTTGGTTCAAACAATGTCAATTGTATAGAGAAGTACTTGAAGGTCTATGAGCAAGGTTCATGTTGTATTATGTAACAACAAGAGAACAAGGTCTGTTAACAAGATGAGCAAAGTGAAGAAGAAACCGTCAAAGTAAGTACATTTTTTAACACGTAATCATTCAAAACATATTTGTTGCAACAACTTCTATAATATGAATTAACTAATGCTTATTCGATTTCAGGAAAACATGTTTTCAAGGAAAAAGTTCAAGAGTTAATGAATCGTTTGATCAACATACGCTATTGTCATCTACATTTGGTTCAAAAATAGTTGCAACTAACTTAACCATTCAAGGATTAATTTTCTATCTGTATTTTCAGTTTCATGCACTTATGATTGTCTATTATGTGCAGGTAAGGAAGAAGATACTTTTGCAACCATTCAAGAGTGCTATGAGTGGTTGATGTCTGAAAGAAAGAAAGAAGCAGAGAAACAAACTTTGCTTCAACTTGCTAAGGATGAGAAAGAATTTGCTCCGTCAAAGAAGAGTGTTTCTTCAGTTGATGGGGATTCGACTGATGTGGGTCATTTGAGTGACCAAGACAGTTTGGATGCCATTGATTACGATAATGCACATTTGGCATTTGACCTGGAGAAATCCCCAAAATTTCATTAGTACCTTTATTTATTTATTTATTTTTAATGTATGAACTTTTAATTCAATTACTATTGAATTGTTTACATTTCTTGGTTGATTATTAGTTGTTTCGTTAATAGTTCATTCACATTTACAATAATATGTTAAACACAAACTTCATTACACTAATCATATGCTCCATAATATATTAATTAAATGCATCACATAACTTAAAATTTGTGTCATATGGTCATCTCACAATTCCACACAAATTAAACTAATAAAAGATTATAATTTTATCATATAATAGGAAAAAGTAAAGGAGACAATGCAGGGTCAAAGCATAAGGTCAACAACATCAGAAAAGTCAAAGCTCAAGTCATCAAACCAACAAAGCAGTTACTTCATCAAAAGACTCATGTGAATTGTTATGAGATGTAAATATTACTTGTGGTATAGTAGCTTGTAGTTAATCTTTGTACAAATATGATGTAATGTAGTGTAGACTAGCTTAGCATTTGTAGTTAGTTAGTCTTGGGTCAATTGAGTCTATTTGACCCATCACTCTATAAATATTCATGTAATGTTTCATTTTCACTCTAATGAAAGAATAATCACATTTTTATTCTCTCTCAATTTCCAATAAAAAGTATACATAAAGAGAAGCACTTGAAGGTCTATCATCATCGCAAGGATTGGGTTTTGAATCAATATGCCTCACACACATCATTTTAGATTCGGCAACGCTATGGTTGTAATAAATTGAAATACAACACAAATTCATCCAAAAATCCGTTTGAAAACCTAAAGTTAAGCAAATAGATTGCATTAGCAACAAATTCAAATAAACATAAGACTACATAAACCATCCTACATATGATACTAAATAAACCATCCTATCAACCTACATAGTTGACTACAAAACATTGTCTATGGACAAACCCATATGGTTTGTCCTACATCCGCTAATTACATAACATTGTCTGTTGCATCACTGAATTCCCCAATCTTCTTCTAACAAGGATTTGAACGTAAAATAACCTAAGTGTAAACAAGTCACTAAGTGAACAGTAACTCAGTGAGTCATCTTCAGGATGCTTAGACCGAGCCTAAGAAGAAAGGATCTCCATTCAGTGAGGCAGAACTCAGTGAGTGTGATCTAAGCCAAGAAGAAGGTGATGGGTTCAGTGAGGATGACAATAACTCACTGAACCCCAAGACTCCTCAAAAACTATCATGGTACTAAAGAGTGATGACTTAAAGACTGAAGTTTTGGCGGGACTGGGCCGGAAAGTTTGAACTGTTTCACTAAAGTGCTTTATCACTTTAAGGTCAAACTTTCCCCAAATGGTTAAAACCAGGCTTTCATCAGAAAGTGCCTTTTGGACTTAACCCAAAGAAGTTTCCCTTGCCAGAGAATAAAATCTATCAAGATTTTATTAAGGAACGCTTAGGTCCATTGTATAATAGAGTTGTTCACATTTGTGTATAAATAGGTAGCATAAGTGAGGAGTAAAAGTTGACAAGTTTGTGCAATTAATGCAAAGCATTCACAAACCACTTTTACTCCTCCAAAGAACAACATAGCCCTTGAGATAGCTCAGTGGGTCCTTAGTTGTCACTCAAACATTGTTTTGAGTTTAGAGAGGAGTCAATACCACACTTGTCATTTTCAATCCCAAGTGTTATTCCGCAAACACTTGGATACGATTCTTTTGATTAACTTCTAATAAAGAATTAAACGTTGAAAAATATTGTCTCTTATCTTTACGTTGCTTTATTGTTAATCATTATATACATCTGAGTTAAAAGCCATACTACTTGGTTACATTAGCTTTTTAGTTCTTGTTAACCAAGTAAAAGGGACCAACAAGTGGTATCAGAGCCTCAAGTTTGTAAAACTTTTCAAAATCTGTTTTCAAAACCAAAAGAGTGCTCAAAAAGTTTTTAAAACCTTGATCCCACCATGGCTGACTCAGATGTTCCCCAACTTGTCGACAAAAAGGGTGGAAGTTATTCAGAAACTGCCCCTCGACGTGAAGTTGGAAAATTCAACAAGTGGAAAAAGCGAATTCTTTGCTACTTAACTGGGATGGAACCTTATTATATCAAATTGCTTAATGATGGTCCATTTGTCCCAACAACTGCCCAAGGTTTAGTCAAACCTGAAGCCCAATGGACCCCAGATGAAAGGAGGGTGGTCAATCAGGACCAGCGCCTGAAAAGCATCATTATATCATGTCTTCCTGACAATATAATGGAATCAGTGATTAACTGTCCCACTGCCAGGCAGACATGGACTGACCTGGTTCATAGCTATGAAGGGCCTTCTGATACCAAAGAGAATAGAATCATGGACCTGAAGCATGAATTCAATACCTTCAGGGCCAAGGATTCTGAAAGTCTCTCTGAGACTTATACTCGGTATAAGACCCTCCTGAATGAGCTGACCAATGATGGTGTTATTTTGTCAAAGCATGAAATCAATGTTGGCTTTGTCAACAGTCTCCCTGAGAAGTGGTTAAACTTCTCTCAGGGATTGAGAAATGCAAACCACATTCAGAACCTTGAGCTCCCTCCTATTTATGGGAAGTTTGTCTATGAAGACAATCTTATCACCAGGAGATACCCTTGTAAAGCTCAGGAGACCAAAAAGGCCTTGACAATTTCACCCATATCAACTGCTTTCTATTCCAATGGTGTTGTGCAGGATTTCCAAGATGATTTTGATGATGAGGTTGACCAAAGAACCAGTGAGGAGTACCTAAATGATCTTCAAATTGAATTTCATGAAAGGGCACTCCTTGCAAACTCAAAAAGGTTTTTTAAGAAAAACAAATTTCCTTCTAAAGCAAATGAAACTACTGAGTGTTTTAAATGTGGCAAAAAGGGCCATTTTGAAAAAGATTGTTTTTCAAAAACAACCTCAGAACCATCTTTCAAGTTTTCAGGAAATAACTCTTTTTCAGGGCCCAGCAAATTTCAACCTAAGTTGCTTCAATCTAGTCAAAGATTTGAAAAAGCCCCTCAAATTGACTTTGAAGCCAAATATAGGAAGGCTAAAGCTAAACTTGCCCTCCTTGAATCATCCTCGTCAGTCACTCAGCTACCTCAGGCTCCAAAGCCTCCTCAGGCCAAGAACAAAGGGCTTGTAGCTGAAACATTTGACTGGGATGAAGTTGAAGTGTCCTCTGATGATAATGAAGAAGTTCATGTCAGTGCCCTGATGGCCCTATCAGATGACAACAAACTTGCTGTGGGAAAGAGTCATGCAAGAAATGGAGAATGGGTTAACATCACAATGAGAAAGGTAAACATTTTACTTTCTATGGATGATGATGCTGATTGAAAATCTTACTTAGATTATATTAATGTTGATCTTAAGTATGTTGAAGAGCAAAGACTTAATTTGTTTTCAAAATTTAACAAACTGAGTTTTGAATTAAATCAATGTAGAGATGAACTACTTGCTTTGAAACAAGCTAAGCTTGAAAGTGTTACACTTCAAATTCAAAATTCTGAACTTGTAAAACAAAATCAAGCTCTTCAGGAAGAACTTAAGAAAGAAAATGCTGTCATTTGGAAATGGACTCAGAAAAACCCCAAACTTTATGAAACTCTGAGTCTCACACCCAGCACCAAAAAGGTGGCCATGGGTGAAGATCAACTCACTGAAGAGTCTGGGGAGAGTAGCCATTCAACAACCTTTTTGTCAACCAACATACTCTCTAGCAAAGAACTTGCTCCTAAACCCAGTGATTGGATTGAAAGAAACAATCCTGACAGTAAGCTGCCAAATTTTAACACTGGAAGAATCCTAGAACCTGAAAGTCAGGCTATCAAGGAGCTGCTAGGAGTCACTGATGAACTTAGTCCTACTGAGTCCATCACTAAGTCTAAGTCTGACTCGCCACTCCCTCCACTAAAACATCTTCAGGGAGCAGAACCCAATTCTAACCTTGCACCATCAGTCTATCAACCCCATTCTCCCAAGGAGAAATCAGGGTTAGGAAAGACTATTCTGAAAAGACCTACTCCTGTACCCACTGAACACCACAAATCTTCAGTGCCTACTGAAGTGAAACCTGAAAGCATTGATTCAAAATTTGATCAGCTTACTGAACTTGTCAGGATGCTGAGTGAGAAAATTGAGTCCACAAAAAAACCTTCTGACTCAAAAGTAAAAAACCCATCAATATCCTCAAGTTCTTCTAAACCAAAAACCACACCCAGACCTTCAGGGAGATGTGAACTGTGCAATTATCCAAATCACAGCACTGATAAATGCTACAGAGTCCTGTTTTGCATGATATGCAAACAAGAGGACCACAGAACTTGTGATCACATTCCCCACACTGCTTCTTTAAAAGCAAGAGGTCTATACAAAACTCAAGGCTATCAGTATGCCACACCTTCCAAACAAAGACTGAAGGCTAAGCCTTTCTTGCCATGTCCTCATTGTGGTTTCAATGATCATCTTCCTGATGATTGTATGATGAAATATTGTTGTGACATCTGTGGAGATCCCTCCTATGAAACCAAGGGACATGACAAAGTCATTCAGTCCAGAAGGAAAAACCCCACCAACACTTCTCAGTCACCTGAGGCATCAACCTCCACAAAATGTAAAACATGTGGAAGCTCAGGTCACACAACTTCAGACCATGATTCATTAGCTGAGTTCAAAAATTCCCTGAGGACTAAGCCCACTAGAAAGTGGGTCAACAAGAAAAACTAACCCAGTTTACTGTTTGTGCAGAAACACATCAAGGATCTTACTTGGCATCTAGACAGTGGATGCTCTAGAAGTATGACTGGTGTGAAAAGTTATTTGCACAAATATGTGGAAGAACCAGGACCCAAAGTAGTATTTGGTGATAACTCATTAGCTCCCACTGATATGGTTCAGTAAACTGCAATGGTATAGTTTTTACAAGAATAGCTTATGTTAATTGTCTCAAGTACAACCTGATAAGTGTTTCCCAACTATGTGATGCCAAATACATAGTTCAGTTTGATGACAAGAGAGGGACCATCTTTAATGCCAATAAGGAAGTTGGGTTGATTACCCCTAGGAGGGATGATGTCTATGTTCTAGACATGTCATCCCTGACTCAAAATGGGACTTGTCTATTCTCAAAGGTAAGTGAGACAATCAACTAGCTATGGCATAGGAGACTCTCTCATCTCAATTTCAAGAGCATCAACAACCCGGCCAAACAGAACAAAGTTCTGGGCCTTCCATCCCTGGTGTATACCAAAGACAAGCCTTGTTCTGCTTGTGAAAAAGGAAAACACCACAGGGCATCATTCAAAACCAAACAAACTTTTTCCATCAAAATCTGCCTACATCTTCTTCATATGGACCTTTTTGGACCTATCAGTCTAATGTCCATTCACCATGAGAAGTATACTCTGGTCATAGTGGATGAATACTTAAGATACACTTGGGTTTACTTCCTGCCCAAAAAGAGTCAGGCAGCTGATGTCATCATGTCATTTGTCAAGAACATTGAAAATCAAAATGATGTCAAAGTTAAACAAATTAGAACTGACAATGGCACTTGTTGGGTTTTGAGTTCTGCTGCTGAGTGAAACTGCTGCCAGAGTAAATGATTCTGCTGCTGATGACAAAGTGCTGCTGAGGTTAAATGTTGCTGACAGAATCTACTGCTGAAGAGATAAGGATGTATACGGTTTAGATAAATATAGAATAGATTGTGTAAATATTATATTTATCTAGAATATTCTTATCGTGTAAAGAAAGGTATTGTAAACCTAGTAGGACTCCTTGGCCTATAAAAGGAGGATCCTAGGGTTAGAGTATGTACACATTGTTTAGTTTTCGTTTACACTTCAAGGTTGTAAAACCCTAGCATTGTTGAGTGCTCGTATTAATAATATTGAAGTGTTGATAGAGAATTATTCTTCTTAAGTTAAGCTTTGCTCAACTGGGATCAACAAGTGGTATCAGAGCTTGTGATCTAGAAGTTGTAATCAAGAAGAAACTGTTCTTTGCAAGTTTGTTGTTCCTAATCAACTACTAAAGATGGGTGATGACACACATATGGTGACTGCTTCAAAGGTACCCATGCTCAATCCTGGAGAGTATGAACTGTGGAAGATGAGGATTCGACAATACATTCGCATGATTGATTATAACATGTGGAATGTTATCATGAATGGTGACTCTTTACCAAAGAAAGGCCCTGATGGTAAAGAAATACCAATCAAGTCTGCTGAAGAGAACTCTGTTAGGAAGATGGAAATCAAGGCTCACAGTATTCTCTTGATGGGAATACCTAATGAGTTTCAGTTGGACTTTGAGAGTTGTGAGACTGCTAAAGAATTAATGGATGCTATTGAATTCAGGTTTGGAGGTAATGATGCTACCAAGAAGTCAAGGAAGAATATGTTGAAGCATCAGTTCGAGAACTTTACTGCTGAAAGTGGAGAGAAGATTATTGGCACATACAACAGGCTCAATCAACTTGTCAGTCATCTAAAGCTTGTTGGCTATGTGGTTCCACAAGAAGATGTGAATCTCAAGTTTCTCAAAAGTCTTGCACCTGAATGGAGTATGCACACTGTTGTTTGGAGGAATAAACCTGACTTTGAAACCATGAAGTTGGAAAGCCTCTATAACAATTTAAGAGTGTATGAACCAGAATTGTCTATTTCATCTACTTCTGGTTCACAAAATCTTGCCTTTGTATCTTCAAATTCAAAGGGATCTAAAGAATCTCACTCTACTGCTTATGGAGTATCTACTGCTGATGGATCTGCTGCTAGTTCTCATGATAATAACTCCACCAGTGATATGGCTTTATGTGCATTCTTGGCTGATCTAACATCAAGTATAAGGTCACAGGCACTTAATCAAGATCTGGATCACCTTGATGAAGATGATCTTGAAGAGATGGATCTTAAATGGCAGATGGCCATGTTGACCTTGAGGGCTAGAAAATTCTGGAAGAAAACTGGAAAAGAGATCAAGTACAGACCTAAAGAAAATGTTGGCTTTGACAAGTCAAAGATAGATTGTTACAACTGTAACAGGAAAGGTCACTTTGCCAGAGAAAGTAGAGCTCCAAAGAAGAATGGTGAAGCATCAAAGAAGACTGAAGAGACAAAGAATACTACTACTGCATTAGTGTCATGTGATGGATTGGGAGAGTATGATTGGAGTGATTTGGCTGATGAAGAACCAAATTATTCCTTGGTGGCTCAAGTTAAGCCTGAAGTGCATAACTTTGCACTTATGGCTTATTCATCATCATCTTCTGGATCTGACTCTGAGGTATCTAATGATTCTGATTTAACTGAGTGTTCTTTTAAGTCTTGTGCTGACACTATAGAAGAACTTAAGTCTAGGAATGAGAGTCTAAATAAAGAAGTTGAAAACCTAAAACTTGATAACTTAGGTTATAAAGTAGGTATTCAAAATGTTGAAAGAAGACTTGAGTACTTAAAAGAGTGTGAGATGGAATATGTAGATAGAATTAACCAACAAGATGTTGAGATTTTTAAGAAAAACAGTGAAATTGAGTTTCTTAAAAATAAATTAGAAGAAGCAGAAAAAGATAGAGATGAAGCTCTTGCTGAAAAAGAAAAACATATAGTAAGAGTAAACAAACAGCAATATGCTTCTGATTTGGTTAATAAGTCTATTGAGAGTACAATAATGAGGAAAGGAAGTGGAATAGGTTACAATGAGGTTGCTCCTCCTGTTAAGAGTGCCTATGCTCCACCAGGAAAAGAATTGTCCTTCATTAGTGAGCTGAATATAGAAAAACCATTAGGTGAGTCTAGTACATGTGTCTTAGAAACACCTAAGGTAGAAGGTAGAAAATTTCCTGATGCTCCCATTATTGAAGATTGGTACTCAGATAGTGATGAGGAACAAGAACAGGTTGAACTAGAACATAATGTAGTAAAGGAAGAAATTCCTGCTAAAATTGAAAAAGTTGAACCTAAAATTGAACAAGTGAAGTTTGTGAAACCTGTGCTAGGTCAAGGCATCTCTAGAAGAATGGTTGAGTATAAAGAGGTTTCTAGAGAAAGAATGAATGGTTTTAATAATAAGCCTAGGGGTAATCAGAGAAACTTTAATAACCTAGTTTCAAACAAATTAGGTAGTGAGTTTCAATTAAGGAAAAAGGCTTGTTATAAGTGTGGTAGCTTTGAACATTTGATTAATAGCTGTCCTGACCACAAGAAACCTGTTTGGAATCAATACTCTAGGGTGAATCACAAATATGTTAATCAGAATACTCACCCTCATCCAAATAGAAACATGATTCCTAGGGCTGTGTTGCTAAGATCTGGTGCAACTAGATCAATTTATGCTGTTAAATCAAATGGTGCTTTTAAAACCACAACTGGTTCTGTTGCTGGCTCTACTGCTAGTAAGCATTCTGCTGCTAGTAAGCACTCTGCTGCTAGTAAGCAATCTGCTGCTAGTACAAAACTTTCTACTTCTGGGTCAAAAGTTTTGTCAAATACAGTTGTTGGAAACCAAAATCAAATGTTTCAAACAATATTTCCAAAACCAGCAGTGCAACAAGTGATTTAAAGAAATTTAACTATGTTGATGCACAAGGCAGATCCAAGTCAGTAATGGCTTGGGTCCCCAAAAGAAACTAATTTCTCTATTTTCATCTGTAGGGTAATCTACTGGATGAGCTTAAAGATATGGTTATAGTTGATAGTGGATGCTCTGGACATATGACAGGGGATGAGTCTCAGCTTGATGATTTTGAGGCTTTTGATGGTGGCTATGTTGCTTTTGGGAATGATCCAAAAGGTGGAAAGATTATTGGTAGAGACTCTTTAAAGATTGGTAATTTGGACTTTGAGAAGGTGTTTCTTGTGAAAGGGCTTAAGTTTAACCTATTTAGTGTTTCACAAATGTGTGACAAAAGGAATTTTGTTCTTTTTACAGACACTGAATGTATGATCATTTCTCCTGATTTTCAGTTGCCAAATGATAAATTTGTGCTATTGAAGGTCCCTAGAAATGAAAATATATACAGTGACCATATTAAGAACATTGTTCCCAAAAGAGCTTTAACTTGTCTAATTGCAAAAGCTACTGTTGATGAGTCCAAATTATGGCATAGAAGACTTGGGCATTTGAACTACAAGACAATGAATAAGTTAGTGAAAGGAAATCTGGTGAGAGGAATGCCCACAAAGTTGTTTGAAAACTGTGAGACTTGTATTGCTTGTCAGAAGGGAAAACAACACAGAGTCTCATTCAAGTCAAAGACTGTGAATACAAATACAGAGCCCTTGCATTTGCTACACATGGATTTATTTGGGCCTGTTTTTGTGAAAAGTTTGAATAAGAAGTCATATTGCCTAGTTGTCACAGATGATTACAGCAGATTCACCTGGGTGTTTTTCTTAGCCACTAAAGATGAAACCCCAGTTGTACTTAAAGAATTTATTACAAGAGTTGAAAATCTGCACAACCACAAAGTGAAGATTATAAGATGTGACAATGGTACTGAGTTCAAGAATAGTGTGATGAACCAATTCTGTGTGGGAAAAGGCATTTTAAGACAGTATAGTGTTGCAAGAACTCCACAGCATAATGGTGTTGCAGAGAGAAGAAATAGGACACTTATTGAGGCTGCAAGAACAATGTTAGCTGATTCTAAACTACCTATACCTTTTTGGGCTGAAGCTGTCAACACTGCATGTTTTGTGCAGAACAGAAGTAAGGTAGTGAAGCCTCACAACAAAACTCCATATGAGCTCTTTCATGGAAAGAAACCAATGATTGATTTTCTTAAGCCATTTGGATGTCCTGTTACTATTTTGAACACTAAAGATCAGTTAGGCAAGTTTGAAGAGAAAGCTGATGAAGGGAATTTGGTTGGTTACTCTGTACATAGTAAAGCTTTCAGAGTATATAACAAGAGAACCAAACATGTAGAGAAGAATTTGCATATCAAGTTTAGTGAGAACACATCTAATGTTGCAGGGAAAGGACCTGAATAGATGTTTGATGTTGACATCCTAACCAAGACAATGAATTATGTACCTGTTATTGCCACTATTGACACTAACAAACCACAAGAAGACATTGTTTTGATTGAGAAACTGAAGGTTGGTCCTACTTTCATACCTTTACAGCAAACTCAAGATACACAAGAAGATGATGTCCCTCCAAAGAAACCTAAGGAAGCTCAAGCAGATGATGTAACTCCTATTGATGCAGAAAAGATACCCAATGAAGCTCCAAAAGAAGTTGTTGTTGACTCTCAAATTAGACCAGAAGACTCTACTGCCGACTCAGAAGACTCTACTGCTAGACCAAAACAAACAACTACTACTTCGATCTATTCTGCTGCCAAGCCTACTCACTCTGCTTCTACATCATAGTTTCCTTCTTTGCATGCTCAGGATAAACCTTTTGATGATACAGATTATCCTGAAGATCCTAATATGCCTCCTCTGGAAAATATCTATGATGACACAGATGATGAAGCTCTTGATGGTAAATTATTTGGAGCTGAAGTAGACTATACTAATTTGGAACTCAATATTCCTGTTAGTCCTACTACTACTACAAGAATTCACAAGGATCATCCTAAAGAACAAATTCTAAGTGATCCTCAATCATCTGTGCAAACAAGGAAAATGACTAAAGAGCTCAAAGATCTTCAACATCAAAGTTTCTTTGCTAGATCTCTGCATCAAAGAAATAGTCATAAAGATCTACAAAATTGCTTGTTTGCCTGCTTTTTATCTCAAATTGAACCCAAGAACACTTACAAAGCCCTACAAGAAGCTAGTTGGGTGGAAGCAATGCAAGATGAGCTTCTGCAATTCAAGCTACAAGAAGTATGGACTTTGGTTGATTTGCCAAATGAAAAAAGAGTTATTGGTACTAAATGGGTTTTCAGATGTAAAAGAGATGAAAGAGGGATTGTCATCAGAAATAAAGCTAGATTAGTAGCTCAAGGATACACACAACAAGAAGGACTTGATTATGATGAGGTATTTGCACCAGTGGCAAGGATAGAAGCCATTAGACTATTCTTGGCTTATGCTTCATTCAAAGATTTTGTGGTGTATCAAATGGATGTCAAGAGTGCTTTCCTTTATGGGACTATTACAGAAGAAGTTTATGTGTCTCAACCACCAGGTTTTGAGGACCCTGATTATCCTGACAAAGTTTATAAGGTGAATAGAGCAATGTATGGACTACATCAAGCTCCAAGAGCTTGGTATGATACCTTGTCAACATACTTGTTGGACTCTGGGTTCAGTAGAGGAAAGATTGACAAGACTTTGTTTCTCAAAAGACAAAAAGATGATACTTTGCTGGTACAAATCTATGTTGATGACATCATCTTTGGATCTACAAATAGAGCAATGTGTGTTGATTTTGAGAAGCTTATGAAGGAAAAGTTTGCAATGTGTTCAATGGGAGAACTCAACTTCTTCTTGGGACTACAGGTGGTTCAAAAGAAAGATGGCATATTTATCAGTCAGGATAAGTATGTTAATGACATCTTGAAGAAGTTTGGATTTGAAGATGCTAAGCCTGCTAAGACAACCATGGATACCAACAAACCTTTGTTGAAGGATGAAAATGGAAAAGAAGTAGATGTTCACTTGTACAGGTCTATGATTGGCTCATTGATGTATCTTACAGCATCAAGGCCTGATATCATGTTTGCTGTGTGTGCCTGTGCAAGATTCCAAGTTTGTCCCAAATAATCACATCTCAATGCAGTAAAGAGGATTTTTAGATATCTAAGGCATCAACCTAAATTGGGCCTATGGTATCCTAAGGATTCACCTTTTGATTTGGTAGCATATTCAGACAGTGACTATGCTGGTGCTTGCTTGGATAGAAAGTCTACAACTGGAGGTTGTCAATTTCTTGGAAACAGATTGGTGTCATGGCAATGCAAGAAACAAACAGTGGTTGCAAATTATACAACTGAAGCTGAGTATGTGGCTGCTTCAAGTTGCTGTGGTCAAGTGCTATGGATGCAAAATCAACTACTGGATTATGGGTACAATTTCATGAACACCAAAATTCATATTGATAACAACAGCACACTTTGCATAATTAAAAATGTTGTTTTTCATTCAAAAACAAAACATATAGAGATAAGACATCATTTCATAAGGGATTGCTATGAAAAGAAGTTAATTCAAATTGTCAAAATTCATACTGATAACAATGTTGCTGATCTTCTCACTAAACATTTTGATGTAGGAAGATTTCAATTCTTAATTGCAAACATTGGTATGATTAATCTTTGAAAAACTTGTCTCTCAGTGTTTTTGTACAAAGTTGTAAAGGGCTTGTGCTGATTGTTTATCTGTTTCTGCTGCTTCTTAAGAAGCAAGTGATTAAGTTGTAATGTACTCTGCTGCTATTTTACTCTACTGCTAGTATATTTTTTGTATACTTTGTGGTGTTTGGACTAACATTTTGCAGGATAAGTTGAAAATTGATGATTTGCAAGATTGTTAATAAGAAATTCACAAGATTTCATTCATCAATTCCAAAAGTACATTCAACAAAAGAGTTCATCCATATCAAGTTCTGACATAACAAAAGACTGCTAGACCACAAACAAAAATAAAAAGACCTAATACATCATTTTCTAGGGCATGGAAGTCCAAGTACAATCTTCCTCTCCTTAGGAAGTGGAGGGTTAGTCTTTCTTGCCTTAGCAGATGTTTTGGATCTTGGCCTTGATGATGATGGTCTTTCTGGAGTGGATGGAGGATTGTAGTCTGGTTCATCCTCATCTGATGAAGTGTAGATGAAGGGAGAAACAAGCTCCTTGGGAGATGGTGGTCTGATTGGGATCCAAGCAGGGTCTTCTGATGATTCTGAAGACGATGGAGACTTGGGAGACATCACCTCTTTACCTCTAGAAGTACTTGGGGTTTGATTCAAGTGTAGGAGATCTTTGAAGACTGGAAGGTCATGCTTCCTCTTTCTTGCTTGCTCCTTGGTTCTACAACCATTGTAAGGAGGACGGAATAGAGGGACATATGTTTCAAAAGGGGATTCATCTTCCAAAGAAGAATCGGATGAGATGTTAATTATTTCGGGTGATGATTTCATTGTGATTGGAGGAATTGATTTGGGTGATTTGCATATTTGATTGTATGATTGGCGTTTCAAATTGTAATTAGGGTTTGATTGTGATGATTTAGGGAAAAGATTATGTCCGGTTTTATAGGGATTTTGGAGTATCAAGCGCATTAATTGTTATGGGTTATTGACTTTTTGACCAAGTTTAAATAGTCAACTCTGCTGCTGGCTTATTTTCACTCTGCTGCTAGTTGTGTTATTCTGCTGCTAGTTATGGATGACTGGGTTATGCTGCTACGGTTGTAAGTGAGAGGGGGTATGTGTAACTTATACAAATCCGTTTAAAAACCTAATTAATCTTCATAATTGGTTTCTACACGCTCCAAATTGAAGTTATCACAAACCCTAACACTCCATCATTGTCAAAATCGATTATCCCCAATTTCTCTAAACCCTAATTCATGGAGATTACACGTACCTGGGCTGAGCAACATAATAGTGTGGCTGTTTTGGATGAAGAAATGGTTCCTGAAGGGCTGACATATATGGTTAAGCATGGAAAAAGTTTTTCAGGCACACATACAAATCTTACACCTTATATGGTGCAACTTGTGCAAAATAATCAGGGTGAAGGATCAGGAAATCCCACTGATTCCCATCACACACCCAATTTTTCAGCATCTGTCACACAACCTAAAATACACTATACCCGTAGGAAAACCAAAAAGAACACTGATCTACCTCAGGATAGTGTTAGTATGGTTGTACCAGATGAGGCTGTCCTAGTTGATGGAGGGGACATGTTGGTGAGGGCTGTCACTACTGCTTCTAGCTTAGCAGCAGAGCAGGATAGTGATAACATAAATAAGACCCAATCCAAGGCAACATCTAGAGAAAAGGATTCTACTGAATCTACTTCTCAGGATGGTAACCCTAGCCAAATGGAAAATATAGGGGGCTCAGATAATCAAACTAGGTTTGATACTGAGTTTATGTCCCAAGATTCACCTCTCGGACCAGGTTACACAGGTCGAAGTGATGAGGACAGGCCAGTGACCAATGAATTGACGAAAAATCTTGTACATGATGACAATGTCCATGATTCACCTCTCGGACCAGGTAACACAGGTCGAAGTGATGAGACTACTATGCAACTCATTCAGGAATTGACGGTTACTTATACCAATTTGGGGTCTAAGTGTACTACTTTGGAAGATAAGGTTCTTAGTCTGTCTACAGTTGTTGCCAATCAAGGCAAGCTTATTACAACATTGAAGAAACAGATTAAGAAATTGAAGAAATCAAGAACTTCAACCTCATTGAAAAGGCTAAAGAAGGTGGGCACTTCTCAAGTTATTAGTTCACCTGAACTCACTTCACATTTGGAAGAGGATGATGCTTCCAAACAGGGGAGGAATGAAGATGTAATGGGTTCAGGGGAGGCAAATTTGAAGAGGGTTGAAAGTTCTCAGGTTATGAATGAAGAAATGGTTTCAGGGGAGGTTCCAGTGATTGGAGACATGGATGTGGAAAGTCCTGAAGATGCTGAGAATTATATGGTTGTTGATCAATCAGGGAATGAGGTGGTAATGGACAAAGTGATTGCTACTCAAGAAAAGGTGGTGGAAAAACTCAAGACTTTGGAGCCTGAGCAATTAGTGAAGGCAACAGGGGTAATGGGTAAAGATTTAAAGACTTTGGGGGATTCAATGGTGAAAGAGCTTGAAAATGCTGCTATTGCTGACAAGACTAATGACTCTGCTGCTGCTCATGATTCTGCTGATAAGGATCCTACTGATCCTGCTGCTAGTGGAAAAGTGACTTCTGCTTATGCACAAGACTCTGTTGCTGGGTCTAGTGATAATGCTGCTGCTGAAGCAATGGTTTTGTTAAGTAAGAAGACTTCAGAAGTTCCATATGAATCATCTTCAAAACTTCCACCACTACCAACACCATCACTACCACAACAACCTACAATAACAACCACATCATCCATACCAAGTTTACCTTTAAAAGGAGTTGTAATTAGAGAACCTACTGCTCAACTAAAGAAAATGGTATCCTCATCTACTGACAAAGGAAAGGGCAAGCAAGTTGCAGAACCTCAATGGGTGTATAAGGGGTTTGACTACTCTGTACTACCTTCTCATATGTGGCCAAAGGAACTACAACTTGAACATGACTCAGCTGCTGCTTTAAAAGAACAAGAGATGATTGATCAAGAAGAACTACAGCTGGCTCAGAAAGAAAAGGAAAAGATTGATAAGGAGACAGAAGATTTAAGAAGGTATAATGAATGGTCGGATGAGAAGATAAGAATAGAGGCTGATATTGAACTCAACAAGATGATCAAGATTGAGAATATTCAAGATCAATCTTTTGATGTGAGATCTTGGGTAAGTAAGTTCACTGCTAAGAAAAAGAAAGAAGATGCTGCTACTAGAAAGAAGAAAAAGGTACTTAGAGGTCCAACTCCACAACAAAAGAGAAAAGAGTATGAAAGATATCTGAAGAATATGAAAGGATGGACATTGGTGCAGATAAAACCTAAATCTGATCAAGAGGTTTATGACTTGTATCAAGTGGCTAAAAGACAAACAGATACTTTTTATCTTATGGGTTGTGCTGAAGACCTGGAACATATTGCTCAGATGAATAAGAAGTTGGTACCTGAAAAAGTAACTGAAGTAGAGCATGTTCAAGAAGCAGATGTTGTTAAGCAGCTTGATGATGCAGTTAAGACTACTTCTTCTGTGCAAAGTGTTAAAAGAAAAGGTGTAGTTCAAAAATCAGTTGCAAAGAAGAAGAGGAAAACAGGGGAAGAAAGCAGTTCTAAGCCAAAAGGAGATGAATTCAAGAATGATTGTGATCATATTCCTCCTGAGCATTTAAAAGAACAATTAAAGGTTTACACTATGGTTGGCAAGATGGAAGATCCTGAAGTAGTTGATGCCAAACCATTAGGAGTTAAATATCCTATTATCAAAGTAACTACAGGATATGATGCTAACATTGGAGCATTTCATGATGTCCAGAGATCTGATGGTAAGACTCACAGGTTTCTTAGATTTCAACAGATGCTACACTACTTTGATAGAGAAGATGTTGATGATATGTGGACATTGTACAAAGCAAAGTTTGGAGCTGAGAAGTTTGATGGTAAAAAGTATGAGAAAGATCAACTTGATCATATCATAACTATGATAGATAATGTTCTGTGGAGAGCTCTAAAACTTATGTATGAACCTTCAATCGATGATTCTGAGTGGACAGAGATAGTAGAATACAAAGTGAGAAAATGGAGACTATTTCAAGATTCTGGAGTTCATATGCTAGAAATTGGACCAATTACTTTGTATATGCTAGCTGAAAAAGATTACCCAGTGGTAAGATACTGGAATATTGTCAATCAGATGGTTAATGGCGATAGATCACTTAAGTTTCAGAAAGACTATGATTCTGATGATCAAGCATTCAATTTGCTGTCAAAGTATAAGAAGATATTTGATCAACTGAATTCTCAAGGTTTGAAGTGTTTGGAAGCATCCTCCAAGTGATTAACTGAGCTTTGAAGAAACTTAATGATTCAGAAATAAATATTAAGTTTAGGGGAGGATTGTTGGGTTTTGAGTTCTGCTGCTGAGTGAAACTGCTGCTAGAGTAAATGATTCTGCTGCTGATGACAAAGTGCTGCTGAGGTTAAATGCTGCTGACAGAATCTACTGCTGAAGAGATAAGGATGTATACGGTTTAGATAAATATAGAATAGATTGTGTAAATATTATATTTATCTAGAATATTCTTATCGTATAGAGAAAGGTATTGTAAACCTAGTAGGACTCCTTGGCCTATAAAAGGAGGATCCTAGGGTTAGAGTATGTACGCATTGTTTAGTTTTCGTTTACACTTCAAGGTTGTAAAACCCTAGCATTGTTGAGTGCTCGTATTAATAATATTGAAGTGTTGATAGAGAATTATTCTTCTTAAGTTAAGCTTTTATATTCCGCATTCAAGCTTAAGTGTTTACTTTAAGTCAACTTCTATATAGGATCGTTTGCTCAACTGGGATCAACAGCACTGAATTCAAAAACCAAGACCTTGAGTGTTTCTGTGATGAGAAAGGAATTTCTCAAATTTTCACTTCTCCTTATACTCCTGAACAAAATGGAGTAGCTGAAAGGAGAAATAGAACACTCATTGAGGCAGCAAGAACAATGTTAAATGGTTCAGTCCTCTCAAAACATTTCTGGACTGAGGCAGTTAAAATAGCTTGCTACACTCAAAATAGGTCAATCATTGTGAAAAGGCACAATAAGACTCCCTATGAGATATTCAAAGGAAGGATCCCTGACATCAGCTACTTTCATGTATTTGGGTGCCCAGTGTTTATTCATAATCACAAGGATCACTTGGGTAAATTTGATGCCAAAACTGATGATGGATACTTCCTGGGATATTCTCTGGTTTCTAAAGCCTTCAGGGTGTTCAACACAAGGAGACAACAAACTGAGGAAACTTATCACATTACTGTTGAATGAGAGCACTGAATCCATCAGGTTCTCAAATTCCTCAGTTGAAGATGTTGGTATTGATGACTCATCAAGATATCCCCCTGATGAGTATCATCCTGAGAACAACCCCTCAACCCAATATCAAGCTGATGTTGATGTCTCCTACTATATCATCCCTCACAACCTACCCCAACCAACCATCAGTGAGTTCATTGAAACTCAGCAGGTCTCCAATGAGATTGCAACCACTGAACAAATTGTTCAGGAACCCACAGAACAAATTGTTCCCTCAAATGTCACTAAAGCACATATTGATGAGTCACCTCATGTTCCTGAGTCTGAACCCAATCAGGTTCCTTCAAGCTCAAATTCCTATCCTAAACCTCAGGATAGTTGGACAAGATCCAAAATTATTGAGCTTGTGAACATAATTGGTGAACCCACTGAAGGCATGCTTACAAGAAGCATGGCTGCAAAACTCAAGGCAGCCTCAGCTAATATATGTCTTTATGCTGACTATCTCTCAGAGATTGAGCCTAAAAATGTCAAAGAAGCCCTGACTTATGAAAGTTGGGTTCAGGCCATGAGAGATGAATTGGAACAATTTGACAGAAATGATGTCATGACCCTTGTTGAATGCCCCCAGGATGTTTTAAGCATTGGTATGAAACGGGTCTTTAAAAACAAGACTGATGAGAATGGCACAGTCATCAAAAACAATGTAAGACTGGTTGCCAAATGATATAATCAACAGGAAGGTATAGACTATGAGGAAACCATTGTACCAGTTGCTAGAATGGAAGCCATCAGGATCTTCCTTGCCTATGCAACTTACATGAACTTTAAAGTTTACCAAATGGATGTTAAAAGTTCATTCCTAAATGGTAACATCAAAGAAGATGTTTAAGTGCAACAACTTCCTGGCTTTGAAAGTAGTGAATACCCCAACCATGTCTACAAGCTTAACAAGGCCCTTTATGAACTGAAACAAGCTCCCAGGGCATGGTATGAAACTCTTTCAGCCTTCCTGATCCAAAACAAGTTTGTCAGAGGAAAGATTTACAACACACTGTTCATCTACATAACAAAAAGTGATGTCATCCTGGTTCAAGTGTATGTTGATGACATCATCTTTGGCTCAACAAGTTACAAACTTTGCAAACAGTTTGAGAAACTGATGACCACAAAGTTTGAAATGAGCATGATGGGTGAACTCACATACTTCCTAGGACTCTAAATCAAACAAACTGAAAAAGGAATATCCATTTGCCAAGAAAATACCTGAGGAACCTACTGAAGAAGTGTGAGCTCACTGACTGCTCTTCAGTAAAGACTCCTATGGTTCCTCCAAACAACCTTGGCCCTGACCTCACTGGAAAATCAGTGAACCAAACCCAATACAGGGGAATGATAGGCTCCCTGATGTACTTACTTGCATCAAGGCCTGATATCCAATTCTCAGTCTGTCTGTGTGCAAGATATCAGGCTGACCCAAAAGAGTCCCATCTCACTACTGTCAAGAGAATCTTCAGGTACCTGAAGGGTACATCCAACCTTGGTTTGTATTACCCAAAATGTTCAGGATTTGAACTCAAAGGGTACACTGACTCTGACTATGCAGGATGCAATATGGACAGAAAAAGTACCTCAGGATCCTGTCAATTTCTTTGTGGTAAACTTGTGTGTTGGAGTACAAAGAAACAACAATCAGTGGCCATGACCTCAGCTGAAGCTGAATATATGGCTGCTGCAGGATGTTGTGCAAATATACTATGGATGAAGAGCCAACTGAGTGACTATGGCATTCAGTATAAGATGGTACCTATCTTTTGTGATAATACAAGTGCCATAGCCATCTCAAATAATCCAGTACTTCATCAAAGAACCAAACACATTGACATTAGATACCACTTCATCAGGGACCACATCATGAATGGAAAAATTGAATTACATTTCATCCCCACTGAGTATCAGCTAGCTGATATCTTCACAAAACCCTTGGATGAACCCACTTTCACAAGATTGAATGCTGAATTGGGCATGTTGGACATAGAATCAGGAAACTGATCAAAAGTGTTCCAACCTGATGTAAATTCTCTAGGTCCCTGATCATATCCTTCTTGAACAAACCCATTCCTGAATGAAAAATCATTCAGGGGGCTCATGATGAAAAATGGCATTGAATACCCTAACTAAATGCTCTAAGTACTTAGTTAGTAAATGTCCCAGGTAGGTAACTAATTCCTATTAAATATAGGAATATATGTCGCTTACACAACTGGCATCCACCTTATTGGGCCCCCACATCTCTCTCACCAAACACCCCTGAGCATTAAATGCTCTCTCACACACAATAGTTGTGATGATTTTTCTCTGCAAAAGTGCATTATTTGCAGAGCCACACAACTGTTCACCCCATGATGTGAGAGAAAATAGGGGCAATGGGAATCGTGATATTAAATGCGGATATCAAACCCACATTATTATGCCGTTTTGGTTGAATAATAAAAACCGTTGGTATCCGCAACATCACTACCCTAATTCCCACCATATATATACCCCGACAAAGAAGAACACACACACGTTTTCAAAACCTTAACAAAACTCTTGCAAAATTATTTCAAGAATCAATTTGTTTTCAAAAACTCTGTGTGTTTCTTCTTTGATCTAAACCAGACCTTTTATCAAACAAAAATGGCTTCTTCAAAGGTCATAAAATATGCACCCAATGTGGATTTCCAAATGGAAAGCATAGACCTCACCAAAAATAATGTGGTGGGGAACTTTGCCTACCCTGAAGGGTTCCCTGAATACAGGGATGTGGTGAAGTTCCTACAAAATTGTTTTCTCACCACCACATTCACAAAAACCCCCCTCAGTCATCTATCATGACTACTTGAGGGAATTTTGGTGCTCAGCGGTGGTTGACAACCCTGATGCACCAAAGGATGCCACAATCAAGTTCTCAGTCAAGAATGGAACAAAGTTCCTGACTCTTAACTATAAGACCTTTGTCAAAGCCACAGGCCTTGACTTTGCTGAGAGCTCTGCCACCTAACCTACTGAAGAGGAAGTTAAAGAACTCCTCTTTAGACTTGGGCCCTATGATAAACTTCATCCTGAAGTATCTCCAGGGGCCCTTCTGTCCAAAGCCCCCATCATAAAAACGTGGTTTCCTACCCCCTGGAGGATTCTGATGACCTTTGTCATTCAGGTCCTTGGGGGAAATAAATCCTCAACTGAGCAACTGAACACTACTCAATCAATGATAGTGTTCTGTCTCATGGAGGGTAGAAAAATTGACCTTGGAGAAATAATCTTCAGGGACCTCATAGCAAAATTAGGGGGGAAGTCTAGGCAAAAACTCATGTCTTATCCTAGATTCATTTCCTGTGCCCTACAAGACTTGCTTGGGTCTGAGTATGCTAAGCCTGATGTCTTACACAAGGCTAATTACTCTTGTGACCCTCTTGAGGTTACACCTGTCACCCTGAAAACGTATATGCTTACTACTATCCATGGTGACAATAAAATTTCACCAGTTCCCTCTCCCACCAAAAAGGTGAAGAGGAAGAAGGGACAGGGGTCCAGGAAGGTGGCTCAACCCAAGTCACTCGCCACTGAGACCTCTGCCCCTAAGCCTGATAAAAGGGGGAAACAACAAAAACAGACCCTGACTGCTGACACCCTCAGGATCATTAGCCAATCTTTGGCCCCAAAACAAAGGCCAACGGAGGGCACTGAGACATCACACTGAGTGTCCTCGGGCGAACCCGTTCCCAAAGGCTCTGCTGACATAAAAAAGTCAGTGGAGTTGGAACCAACCAAACCTTCACATCCTGCTAAAGACTCTGGCAAATCACAACCAGAGTATCAGGGAGTAAGGGGTCCTAAACCCTCGGTGGGGCAGCACTACTCCACTGTGAAGGGGACCCATAAACAATCACATCCTGCCAAAGGCTCGGGTAAATCACAACCCAAGAAATAGGGAGTTCTCGCCCCTAAACGTTCGACAGGCCAGAACAAGCCTGTTGGAAAGGGGGGCAAAACCACTCAGGTACCTGATGAGGACATTCGCAAATCAAAGCTTTTGTCTGAGGGCAAAAAAACTCATCCCAAAGACTCAGAGGGAAATATACAACCCGCTGATAGGGACACAACTTTCACGGCTCCTCATGATGGCACTGAGAAACACCCATCAGTGTCTGAAGGGGTCACGGGGGACAAAGATTCAGAGGGACAAAAGCCACCCGCTGATATGGAACCCATAACCACTCCCGGAGGTGCGCATAACTTGGGAACTGACCTTGAGGACCAGGTAGATAAAACCCAATCTACCGGATTTGAGAGGTCAGGACCTGGCCAAAACGAAGGCAAGTCTTCTTATAAAGAGGAGCCGGATAACCTCCTGTTACAGATTACCTCACTGACTGATGCTCAGGCCGCCCTGTTCAGTGATGATGAATTTCACAGTGATGAGGAGATTTTTGAAGCTGGAGATGATATGGTGGTTGAGGAGACAGTCCCTGAACAAATTCCTCGGTCTCCTCAACCCTCTGACACTGAGGCCGCTGAAACTCACTCTACATCAAAGTCCTCAGAATATGATCAAGCTCCTCTCACTTAGAAAGTTTTCACCAAATTCATCAAGAAGATCACTAACATTTTGTACAGGGGGTCACTGACGAGGTGTTTGAAATGCATACTGAGCAAGCAGTCCACTACCACCTCCTCAAAGATGCTATTGAAGACTTCAATGATGATGTCAGGGAGCAAAATTCCACAGTCACCTACTCCCTGACACAAATGGTCTCTCAACTCAACCAGTTTATGGAATCCCTCAACAAGCTGAATACAGGGGTTCAGTCTGTTCAAGAATCGGTCAAGGATGATCCTGAGTTAACCAGGAAGCTTCTTCAGGCATCTGAGACTTATCAGGTAAACTCAGTGACCCTCACTGAGTTACTTGACTTGCTAAAGGGATCGAATATTCAGGGTCTCACCACAACTGTGGAGTCTCTTCAATCTTCCTTCACCAAAATGGAAGAATCAGTAGCAGCTCAATCCCAAAGGTCTACTTCTCTGGCATGGACCTTGGGATCCAGGATGACAGCTCTTGAAAATGCTCAGGCTACACTTGACTGCAAGGTATCTCACATTCAACATGATACTCGGGAGATCAAGTCTATGATGACGGAAATTTTCCAAGCCTTCAAGGGAACATCTACTTCTTCTTCAGTACAGCCAACACTTGCCATCACTGATGTTCAGGCAAATGTTGAGGGGGAGAATGCTACTGAAGCCCCTAATACTGAAGAATAAGAAGCTAGACAGCCCTCTCATACTGAGGGGGAGCATGTCACTGAAGCCACACCAATCACTGAAGTCCCACCACAACAGGAACCAGTCTCCTCCACTCTCAAGCAGGATAGAGGAAAAAGTATTGCTACCACCTCTGAACCTGAAATTGTACTCAAGCCTGCCTCAACCATTTTCAGATATGATCCTGATGAGCCTATCGGAGTCCTGTTTGAAATCAATGGAGTAGTACATCATCTCACCAATGCCGAAATTCAAGCTCATATGGAAAGGATTGAGATACTACAAAAGGTGGCTGAAGAGGAGAGGATGAGCAAGCCTGCCCTTATAAAGGTTATTCATGAGGAAGCTGAAAATATTGGTCTGGATACTGAGGCATTAGCCACAGAGCAAGCTGGTGCAGCCCTTAAAAAGGCTCAGGAAGAAGAGTTGAGTGCTCTCAAAAAGAAAAGGGAAGAAAAGCTCAGGAAGGACGCTCATATAAAGAAGACCAAGATTGAAAAGTATCATTGGGTGATGAAAGAAAGGCTGAAACCGGAAACCATCACTGACATTCAAATTCATCGCAACACCAATCCTGCCATAGTCACTGTCTTCAGGGGACAGGATAAAAGAGTGATGGAAGTTCACAAACCATTCATGTTTGCTGACTTTGGCATCACTGAACTTGATGAGCTCTGTCCCATCATTGCCAAGAAGAACAATGTTGTGGTACCCAACCTTCTTAAGTCACTGAAGGAAAGGTATGACAGACTGAAAGCAATGCCTGAAGCACTAAACATTCCCTCCCTTCTTCTTGCTTCAACAACAGAGACTGCTCCATCTAAAACTTCCAGGAGGAAAAGGAAGCAAATTGAGATGGAGCCTGAGATCAAAGTACCAGGGCTGGACTATGACAGATCGCTTCCTGAAGGGATCACTTTTGTGAACAATATGGTCCTTGAAGCACCTGAAAGAGGCTTATGTTTCACTGATGAGTTTGGAAACCTAGCTTTCCAAAGATGGTCTGATATGGATAAGGCAGGAATTAAAGCAATGCTCATGTACCTCATGCTGGCGTCCCCCATCAAGAGTACTGAGAACAAAAGATTCTGCCAGGACTTAGAAGCAATGATTAATGAACATCCTGAAAGACATCTACTCAGAACAAAGAAAGCAAAGCTTGAAGCCCTTGGATACCACCTGAACATCTAATCTGGAACAACAACTATCTTTTTTATTTTTGTAATTTGTAGGACTTGTAATAACTATTGATAAACTTTGATGTTTTGTTAAATTATGTGTCCTACTTATAGTTACATCAACATTCAGTAAGAGATGAAGAACCCTGCAAACTCATATTGAATCAAGAGACACTTAGGCTATTTGTATGTTCAAATAGGGGGAGATTGTTGGGTCACTGAATTCCCCAATCTTCTTCTAACAAGGATTTGAACGTAAAATAACCTAAGTGTAAACAAGTCACTGAGTGAACAGTAACTCAGTGAGTCATCTTCAGGATGCTTAGACCGAGCCTAAGAAGAAAGGTTCTCCATTCAGTGAGGCGGAACTCAGTGAGTGTGATCTAAGCCAAGAAGAAGGTGATGGGTTCAGTGAGGATGACAATAACTCACTGAACCCTAAGACTCCTCAACAACTATCATGGTACTGAAGACTGATGACTTAAAGACTGAAGTTTTGGCGGGACTGGGCGGGAAAGTTTGAACTGTTTCACTAAAGTGCTTTATCACTTTAAGGTCAAACTTTCCCCAAATGATTAAAACCAGGCTGTCATCAGAAAGTGCCTTTTGGACTTAACCCAATGAAGTTTCCCTTGCCAGAGAATAAAATCTATCAAGATTTTATTAAGGAACACTTAGGTCCATTGTATAATAGAGTTATTCACATTTGTGTATAAATAGGTAACATAAGTGAGGAGTAAAAGTTGACAAGTTTGTGCAATTAATGCAAAGCATTCATAAACCACTTTTACTCCTCCAAAGAATAACATAGCCCCTGAGATAGCTTAGTGGGTCCTTAGTTGTCACTCAAACAATGTTTTGAGTTTAGAGAGGAGTCAATACCACACTTGTCATTTTCAATCCTAAGTGTTATTCCGCAAACACTTGGGTACGATTCTTTTGATTAACTTCTAATAAAGAATTAAACGTTAAAAAATATTGTCTCTTATCTTTACGTTGCTTTATTGTTAATCATTATATACATCTGAGTTAAAAGCCATACTATTTGGTTACATTAGCTTTTTAGTTCTTGTTAACCAAGTAAAAGAGACCAACATTGTCTACGGACAAACCCATTTGGTTTATCCTTCATCAGATAATTACAAAACATTATTTACAGACAAACCCATATGGTTTATCCAACTTACAAATAATTTCAAACATTGTTTCAACCATCAACAAACATAGAACTATCAAGAAACATCAACACACATCAAACCTTAAAACTCTCTGAGACCTGTTTGTTTCATCAGTTAGGCAGAAGCGGTTCTCTCATGTACTTCGAACAATTTCTATATCCTTTGATGCTTCACAACAGCGATGGCGTACCCATACGAGTTGTATTTCTGGACAATTTTTGATGGTATAGTCTGTTTCAAAATGTATAAAATTTGGTATTAGGTTTATTTTTTATTTTTTTTATTTTTTTATTTTTTATTTTTTTAATGGTAAGAAACATTATGATCTATCAATCATCCTATCAGACACATAATATCTCAGACAAATGACAGCTATGTATATGATTAAGCAAATCTGTCACTACTGCTTCCCAAACAGGCCAAATACACAAAACAAAACAGAGGACCACATCAACAATGCATAAAGGAAGTATAGCAGCTAAAGATCTAGTTGAAGCTCAAGCTTATAAAGGTTAAGACTGCTTATGGAAGTTACTTACTGCTAGTGTATATTATAGACACTGGGAACTTGCCAAGTCGCTAGGGCTGCTAGAAGAAAACTTAGTGCTGCTAGTACTAAGTAACAACTGCTATCGTTTGATAGTTGTTTAGTTTGTAATCTCATTGATCTTCAAATTAACATTTGAACAAACTAACAAAGTTTCAAGACACTTACAAGTCGTCCATCTCTCCAGAAGCATGCAGTCAGGGTTCTGTAGAATGCCCTATCTTCTTGGTCATGGACGGTGTGAAACGTCCAGTTGCACATCCAATTCATCCTACGAGCTTCATAATATGAATTTAATAATACAAAATGAGTTAGTTACAGATAATCCAAAATGTTACACAGATATCATCTACTTCATGTAGTTATAGTTAATAAAGAAAAAGATACCATAGTCATGAGGTTAGTGACACAGGGCATTCATGGCAATACTGGTGCTGTATGTCTCCACAGTTGTGATGGCCCCTCCATCAGGTTCAAAAAGCATCACATTATATTCCTCCCCCGGGACAACCTGAGTAAACACCATCTACTGACCAGGGCTCATATTCAAGTCTCGAACCAACCTCAACCAACAACAGCTATACAAGAAGGAGTGGACGTATCGATCATAGAGATGATCACTGGCCACCCTAACATTGTAGTCAGTCGTGTTAGTGGAAACCACGACCGAATCAGTAGGGGTTGAACCATCTAGAATCTCAGAAATTCTTCCTGCAACGACTGCATAAGCAGAGATATGTCTGTCACAGGCACTAAACATCTCTAAAACTGGGCACTCTCGGGTTCATAATTGTGAAAGTCCAACCCATCCTCACCGTAGCAAGTTACATAAAACACATCATCACCCTCTTCAATAAAATGTATGTACTCAACATCCGAACAAGTGACGTTGTGAATGGCAAAATCATTCCACCTTGCTCCCTTAACAACACACATTAAATATGAGACTTTCCTTACATGAACTTTCCATCTAACCCCCCATAGTTAACTAAGTAAATATAAGAATTGCCATGATAGGAACCTCCTAAAATGTAATCATTATGCAGTTCATGTATATGAAAATTAATATTTAGCCATTGTCAATTAAATACTAAATTAAACTAGTTTCTTAGAGAAATAACAGCTTGTCAATAACGATGTTAACTTACAAACTCATCCAAAACATGTTGAGGATTGTCCACAACGCAAATAAATTGATTACCAAACATGTTTACTGCATTAACGATTAAGATTACATAAAAATGCAAATACCGTTTGAATGAAGTAAAAATCAGTAAATGTTGTTACCTGGTACTTGTGTTTTTTGAAGAATCACGACTAGTAAGCTCTGATGGTATTATTTGAGATATTGTGTGATTTGATCGGTTGAAAGAAGATAGAATGTTTATGTGTGTGTGATTTTGTTAATGTTAATGTGTTAAACACGACTTAGTTTGGTTATTTGCAAAAATGTCCTCGTCGATTTTCATGCAAGTGAGGTAGCTGGAGTGTGTTAAAGGCGGGAAAGGTGAAATGACGAAATTACCCTCACGTGCAACGCATGTGAGTACTAACTAACGGGATTTGCTAACGAGCGTTAACCAAAAAACCAAATTTGCATGAACAGTAACAACACAGGTACTATTCTTGCAAATCGAAACTTGCTGAGGAATATTTTTTGCAAAAATTCTCGTATGAGTACACTTTGCAATTTTGGCAAATCACACGGACATTTTTTGCAGTTTACTCTTAATTAAATAAAAAAATAAGATGTGTGGTGAGTGGATGTCATCACTACTTTTGTATGGTGAGTGAGAGTGACATTAAAAGAAAAGAGAAAGCTGAAATGACGGTCAATGACTAGTCTAACTTGCCTTTAACATGCTCCACACTCACCGACAACTCTAAGCATCTACTACTTTTTTTTTTTTTTTTTTTTTTTTTTTTTTTTTTTTTTTTTGTTTTGTAACAAGCATATAACTAAACAAAATTTGATACTAATTCTTTGGTTGTGTATAACCTCATTATCCCTCACCGAAAAAGTGCTACTACTATAATCACGTGCACCTCATGAAAAGTGACCAAAAGGTCCATATAATAAGCATAAAAGTGATGTGGTTGTATGACACCCCTACCCACCCCTCAATCTACTCTTATCTACAGGATCTCAAAAAAATCCATACTTAATCCAATCATATCACACCACCTCACCCTTTTTCAATCCTTACAAAAACCACAACTCCTCACTACATAAACCTCAAACCAAACACAAATCCAAAAAAACCACCATCTTTGTCACAATCCATTTTTATACTATGATCACAGAACAATCCACCCTCACTATTAAACCTAAACCTAAAACCAAAACCAAAACTAAACCATCCACACGAAGAAAAAAAACTAGAGCCAAATCTCGTAAACCAAAATACTTAAGTTTACGGTTACAGCTCACTGCTACTACTCCACAAGAACCACCAATGCCAACTACCACAACTAGCCCAAACCATGATCATAATAAACTTATCAACTTTTTTCCATTACACCCCGAACATCTTATGGAACAAGATAAACTAGACATGTCATGCATATTTTCATCATGTGATGATGATCAAGCAAATACTACTTTAACAGGAATATTGTGCAGTGATGATGAGGAGGCTATTGAGCAAAAAATAAATATAGATACGGACAAGAACTCTTCTCCCTCGTCCGTGAACTACGCGGACGAGGAGCGAAACCTTGTCCGTACCGCTATGAGGAGAAATAATATTAATAAAAGTGACCATGATGGTCATGAAAAATGGGTTAGTTACAACGAGGTTGTTGAGAGAAAAAAAGTTGTCATGAGAGGGATGTCGTCATCATCATCGTCAACTACGTCATGCTATTATAATAATCATCATCATGGTACTAGTGATCATGGTCATGTTAGAAATAATAATAAAAAACCAGTGTTGAAACTTGATTATGAAAAGATTATGAAGTCATGGGTTAATAAAGGTCCACTTTACATTTGTGGGAATTCGGGTTTGGATGCTCCACAACCACAAACCGTACCCGATATCCATGATGATGATTTCTTTTTTCCAACTTCTATCAATGTAAGATAATCTCTTTACCCTTTGTACTTTGTTTATTTACATTTTACATTACATGACATGTTTGAAAAAAACAGTGTTCTTGTTTTGAAGTAATTGGTATATAGGTGAAATAATTGTAGTGTATTGTCATTGTCCTGCTTTATGGGAAATGAATTATTGTAGCTGGTACTATCCTGAGAAAATACGTAGTTGACTAGACATAAAGTTTTATGATTGCGTGTAAACTTATTATTGCGATTTTAGACCACAATATGGTAAGCATGTTTAGGTAAGGGAAGTGATTGACACACTCCGAGTAATTGATTTGCGCATTTACAATACAAGCAAATAAAACACGGTGTGAATTTTGCACGATTAGGTAAAACATAAATAAGAATGTCTCAATAAATTTTAAAAAAGTGTGCAAATCACTACTCTTTAGATAAAGACTTGTCTATTATATTTTGATCATTTAGCAGCAAATTAGCTTATATATAAAGTTTTGATAAAAGAGTTTGGGAGATATATATATATATATATATATATATATATATATATATATATATATATATATATATATGCAAAAGCTTAAAAATTGCATATATATCCGGCTTAAACTTTTAATTACATATATATCTTTTCAAAAGCTAAAAGATTGCATATATATATATATATATATATATATATATATATATATATATATATATATATATATATATATATATATATATATATATATATCCAATCTAAACTTTAAATATATGTCATATATATCTAAATAATTATTTAATTAAATTTATAACTCAAGAATACATAACGATTATAGTTATATAAAAATATTTCTTAAATATATTTTTTTCTTTATTTAAAAACTTGTTGGCAGTAGTATATACGGTTTCATTGCAAACATATTTTATCTGTGATGTATAATATATAACAAACATCATATATTTGATAATTTATTTCATGTATTCGTATTAGATATGAGATAAGATGAATTTTTTCGTAAGGTTAAATATTTTCTTGATATATTGTTTTTGGTCATTCATTTGAACCTCGGGACATCGTACTCTTAAAACAAATATGCAATTTTGAGCTTTTGCATGGATATATATATATATATATATATATATATATATATATATATATATATATATATATATATATATATATATATATATATATATATATATATATATAGGGTAGGGTTATTTTCAGAACCAAATAAATTGCGAGAACTGCGAGATCCAACATCAACCAATCAGATTTTTTTGAATATTTATTATTATTTTTTAATTCAAAAGGGTATAATAGTAAAATTACATTTTTTATTTTTATTTTTGAATTTTTTTTTAATAAAAAACGTTTTTCTAATTCCTAATTTTTAGGTTTTTTTTTTTTTTTTTTTTTTTTTTTAGCATACATGATTTCAAGGTGCACATGTGTTTTTTTTCGTAATGTATTTTTCAATTGTTTAAACCCCTTAGTTTTTTGAATAGTTTTTTTTTTTTTTGGTTTTTTTTCATCATAAGGTGCGTACGTGTTTCGCTTAAGAAGATAATTGCACATATGTTTTAGCGTACAATTCTTTAATATTCAAAACTTAAAATCATGAACATAAACATTATACAAATGTCTAAAATAAAAATGAACATAAACATTATACAAATGTCTAAAATAAAAAGGAAGTACAATATATTGATTATTCGTGATCTTTGTATGTACGTGTATTCGCATTCGTTCAATGTGCACATGTGTTTTTACAATTCGAATACAAAATTCTAAAAATAAAGAATAAATAAAGTTTTGTTGATGTATAGTCGTGTCTACTAATCATAACTATCTCCTCGGTAGATAGTATGTACAAAACACATGTGCACTCCTCACATCGGTCATCATACTTGTACCTGTAACCACAACAATTATTAAACGAATGTAATCATAACTAACAAAACACATATGCACAATGTATTTTTGTGTTCTTTGAGAAATTAGTACAACCTTAGAACACATGTGCACACACCTTTCATTAATTTCATATTAACCTTAAAACACTTATACGTACTTCTATTGATTTTACATGAACAATAAAACACATATGAACTATCTAAACACATACGCATACATCTTTCCTTGATTTTAAACAACCTTGAAACACATGTGCACACGCCTTTCATTAATTTAATATTAACCTTAAAACACTTATGCATATACTTCTATTGATTTTACATGAACAATAAAACACGTATGCACTTTTCAATAGATCGAAAGAAATTTTGATATTACATTTGTGATACAATTCAAAAAGTGCACTAAAAAGCCAATGTGCATGTACAAAACAGTGCACACCTTCGTTGAGAAGCACTTTTACCAAAAGGTATACAAGGTCATCAAACAAATACTTTGACTTGGGTCTCCTAACATATATAAGTTTCTACAAACAAAAATAAATAAATAAATAAACGAAGTATTTAACTTTAAACACAATACTTAAGTTATGATATGAAATTAAAACTTGCATTGGGCTGTTCTTTCGTTTGTCATACGGGTATCAAACAATAAAGCCCAACAAAGAAAGTTCATTTATCTGCACACAAAATAAGATAATGAAGTTTCAATCTACAGGCACATGATTCCAAACCATAAAAGCATATGTACTTTTCAATAGATCGAAAGAATTTCAAGTCAAAAGTAACTTAGTTCATTTAATCATCATATGAATAAAATAAATTTTAAAAAAAAAAGAAAAAAAAAAGTGATGAATATACTTAACGAAACTGATATGAACACCGAGGCTATGATGCGTAGCGGAACAATCAATTAAATTAAATAACAACAACAGATCTAATAAATTAAAATTACGTCACCTTGTTTTCTGATTTGGATTTAAGTTTCCTCAAAACAGCGTTTTTGTCGGTGAATGAATCGGAAGAAGCCATTGATTGATTCTCGCGAGGAGATTTTATTTGGGTATTTAGGGATTTTGATTTGAAGCTCTCCACAGGGGAGATCATGTTTTTCTTAAAGAAAGAAAAATGGTTGCTTGTGTGAAACGAATGGGTAGATCTGTGTTTTTTTTCTTTCTTATCAATTTCACCTAAATTTGTGGTGAGCAGTTATTGATAAATTGAATGCCGAATTCCATTACTACCCTTTTGCCATTTATAAAAAGTTACACGATCTTCTATTTAATTACAATTATACCACCAACATTTATAGCCATTGATCTTAAAATGAATGGATCAGATTGGTTCTTGCAGTTCTCGCAATTTATTTGGTTCTGTAAATAACCTTACACTATATATATATATATATATATATATATATATATATATATATATATATATATATATATATATATATACACGCAATTTTTTTGCCTTTGTAAGGATATATATCCAATTAAAAGTTTAAGCTGGATATATATATATGCAATTTTGAGCTTTTGTATGGATATATATACAATTCCTTCGAAGAGTTTTATATATGGAAAATGATTAGTAGACTTAAATTTTGTGCTTAAATTCATGCCTAAATATATGTGGCATGATTTTGATTGCTTGTAAAAAAATGGGTCCCATGGCTTGCAGCCATTAAAATGATGTCACGTAGGCTTAGATATGAATTAGGCATATCTCTTAGGCCTCCCAATCACTGCGCTAGCTATATTAGAAGCGTGATTATTGTAGTACGAGTATATTGTAAATTAACTAGAACGGTACCTGCGCAATGCGGTGACGGGTGCCTGTGACACGTTATTCGGTTATTCGGCTACAACTTTAGTTGTTTTTGTGCTTTATAAGTAGAGAGGGTATAGATGGTTAAGCCGAATAATTTTAGTTTGAACAACCAACCTGATTTCTAACAAACTTCATAATCAACCTGCTTCCTAACCAATTAATTTTGAAATCCTTTCATAATAACCAATTAAAAGTCTGAATTTTAAGTATTTTTAATTATAGAATAATTTCAAATGCATTATACAATAGTATAAATTGCTACATTGCTGTAACTTGTACGGTTAATGGAAACTATCCCAAGCATATGAATCATGATATATTTATATAGAAACAATGATACCGTAGAAAATATATTTCATTGTATAGCCAAAAGTAGTTTATGAAAAGAACAGTGCGCAATAATTGTACGGGTTTTGTCGGTAGCAAGAGTGGCAACAAAATGCGCAATATTTTATGAACATGTGAACATTGGTAAAGTTTAAATAAAAAGACAAAACATTTATGAAAAACGTGAAAAATATCAAAAAAAAAAAAAAAAAAAAAAAAAAAAAGAAGTAAAAGTTTTAGAAACTCCTTGAACAATTCTACAAGATAGGAGACTTTCGTGTATAAAAAGTTTGTGAAGAAAGTTTTTGTAAAAGTGTATAATTTTGCTGAAAAAAATTGTGAGGAAAAGTTTGCGTATTAAATTTTTGTAAATCAACATTTTGTGTATCAAAAACTCGAATATGCATCCAACTTCTTTTTAGCATTTGCATAAATTTTTATTGTGTATATCATATAAAAAATTAAAAAAATTGTGCATCAAAACTATTGTTTGCATTAATTTTTTTATTTTTTATTTTTTATTTTTATTTATTTATTTATTTTGCATTAAGAAACACATATAAAGTTAAAAGCTCGAAAACTTTATTTACGACTTTTTTATGCACCAACGTTCCCTACCTCGTGTAAAGATTTCAAAATTTTTCGAGAAAGATTTCAAAAGCTCATGTAAGGATTTCAAAATTTTTATGCACCATGTCTCTGAATCCAATTGTCCCATACGAACCTATTAATAAAGGCCCGATTTGATCCAAAGGAATGACATCCTTAATAGCGAAGAAAAAATATCCTCATGACGTATTGGGCCTCCTCCCTTTCCGTTTGTGCGTGCAAAATTCTGTTTCTCCACCTCCATATGTGTCGTAAAAAGGACAGGCATTCGGCGTGTAAAAGCTTTGACACGAGCTTGTTGTCGAGAAACTCAAAATTCCTCTTTAAAATGTCATCAAGAGTAGGACCAAATACTAAATATAGCTTGGTGTTAAATACGTAGTACTAAATTGACCTCCCATTGCAAATGTACCTACCATCTTACAACGTCCGTGTCGGTAGTCTACATTTTTCATTGTATATAAAAGGATAACTATACAAGGGTGTTTTTTTTTTTTCATGCCTATGTAATACTTATAGACTTATAATTTGTGTTTTAATCCGTGTCAGATAAGACATCATGTAAGTTACAAGACATCTAACACACATGGCAATATGCAATAATGCAACTGTTGTACTCGGTATAAATTTAAGATGTTGTCCTGACTCTATATTTTGAGATGTGAAAATGGTCACCATTAATTACTTGTGTCCATTTGATGACCTTGAGTCCTTGACCCACCGCTATTTAATGCTTTATAAAGTTGTTCGGTACAAGCTCCAAAAGACTATGTTTATACAAATTGAGCCCCACCACTATGCATGCTGTCCACAGTGCACCCCACAAGTTTGGAAAGTTAAAATGGTTTGTGACCCTCAAGAAAAACATTTAGAAAGTAGGGTTGTCAAATACACTAACCTGTAAAACCCGACCCCTACCCGAATAAGCTAATTAGGATCAGATATGGGTAAACAAATAATCTGTAAAACCCGAATAACAGCTAAACTATAAAAAAGAATTTTGATCTACATTTCCGAAAGTAACAAGAAGTTCCCTTTTTTTTCGTTAGGGAAAACATGTTAAGCTTATGTTTATTTTATTTTCTATGAAATGTATAGGTTTCAACACACGATGAGCGAGACAATGGTGGTAATGATGCGTCATGGACAGTTCCTCAACTGGAAGGAGATGATGCTCTACAAGTGGCGGGGTCTAGTGCCGTTGTTCATAATAGAGAAGCAAGTGTGCAAAGGTATAAGGAGAAACGACGTAACCGCTTATTTGCTAAAACCATCCGCTACGAAGTTAGAAAGCTCAATGCTGAGAAACGCCCTCGTATTAAGGTAGTCTATATCTCTTTTGGCTAAGGATTTCTATATTTCGATCAAAGGTTTATGATTATAATCTTGGTCTGCTATAATCTGATTGTTTCATTATGTTAACCTGCAGGGAAGATTCGTGAAAAGAGATTGAGCGAATTTAACTTAAACTTTGTTATTATTTGGGTACAATGTAAGTTAAAACCCCCTTTTGAACCTTGCGGTTGTGTATTTTGGACGATGTACAGGGTGTATCTTGTATTGCAAAATCATAATAAACGTGAAATTGGCACGTCTTTTATGATAAATGAGATGTGAGAATTTTCTTGTGTTATTTTATGATCCAGTTCTAAATGTCTGTTCAGTGTACAGCTTGCAAAATTACGAGCACCATCTAGTCTAGCGTCTAGAGGCGGAGCCACATAGAGCTCAGTGCATGTGTGCAACTGAACGTCTGAACCGCACTAGCAAGATTACTAGCTTGAATTGTTTTAGAACCCACTGATTTTGTATACCAACACTACTAATTGTAGTTCTAAACCAACTTAGTACAATTTTTGGCTTCGTTCGTGTTGGCACAACAAAACCAGGCCATGTTAGATTGTTAGAGCAATTACGTAACTTCTTGACCCATGAGAACTCATGTAAATCTATGGCGGATTATTTATTCTAGATATGTAACCTTTTATACCTAAGAGATGGTTCAAGTCATTTTTTTTTTGGTTGAAATCAGTCAGATGATTAATTGTATCACATGATTCTTGACCGGACAAATATGGTTTGCTGATAAAAGTTGAAAACACAGAAATTATAGCACGATGCAAGACACTTGTGATTGTAATACCTCTATTTGTTTAAATAAAAAATTTAGTACATTGTAAACTGCATATAAGAAACACTTTTGCCAATCATTGGCATGTGATCATTCAATATATTCATAGGGGCTCGGGGGTGTCAGCAGTGTCGTTGCACCGGGCCTTCATTTAAAAGGGCCACTTTTAAAAAAAAAAATCCTCCAACCTCTCTCTTAAAAAAAACCCCAATCCAACCTAACCCTAACCCTAAACCCGCCGCCGCCACCATCTCTCCGGCCGTCGGCTTAGGCCGGTGGTCTGGAGAGACCCTCTTCAATCCTTCTTCTTTGCAGATACTTTAGCATTTCGTTTCACTTTTCGATTAAATAAAGTGGGTCGAAGTGATTGTGTGGTTCAGATCGAGAGGTTCAAGATGGCGAGGTCATGTGGATGGAGGTCGTGGTGGTTGTGACGCTGTGATGATGGTGAGGCTGTGGTGGTTGTGAGGTTATGATGAGGGTGAGGTAGTGGTGGGTGTGAGGTCGTGGTGGTTAGAGGTCATGGTGATTGTGAGGTCGTGGTGGTTGTGAGGCCGTGGTGGTTGTGAGGTTGTGGTGGGTGTGAGGCTGTGGTGTTTGTGAGGTCGTGTTGGTGGTGAGGTCGTGATGATAGTGACGTCGTGGTGGTTGTGAAGATGTGATGATGGTGAGGTTGTGGTGGTTGGTAAGGTATTGGTGATGTGAGGTCGTGGTGGTTGTGAAGATGGTGAGGTCGTGATGGTTGGTGAGGTCGTGGTGAGGTGAGGTTGTGGTGCTTGTTAGGATAGTTGTGGTGTTTGTGAGGCTGTAATGATGAGGTCGTGGTAGTTGTAATTAATTACATATTATAACGGCTCATGATGCCACTGTTGGAATTAAACAAATCAAAATCCAATTTTTATGCGTTGCGATAATTAATTACATATTATAACGGCTCATGATGCCACTGTTGGAATTATAATAACATGACAATCATAAATAAACCAAAACACATCAAGTAAGCATATAGCGGAAGCAATTATAACAAGACCATAATATGTAATTAATTAATCAAAACATAAATAATAAACGTACCTTGATGATTCTAGCCCGAACAAGAATCAAAGCAATCTTCCGGACCAAATCCCCAATATAGGGTTTATGTGAACAAATCCAAGAAACAAACAATAATATGTTTGATTCACGATCTTGTACACACGTACTACTTCAAGCAAACGCTTATACAAGTAAGACGAGCACAAAACACTAGAAGAATAGCAATAGTCGACTACCTTAAACTTTAATGGGTTTGTCGACTTATGCTAGAGAAAAGAGAAGATAAGAAAACACACAAGATTAGGTTTTCAAGTTGTGAGAAAAAGAATGAAACCTTGTGTGTTTATATAGGGTAGAAATCTTGTGTCAAAAGCTTCACTAAGCGATGTGGGATACCCTTCCCAATCGCCCCTACACCCTCAAAGTGTTTACGAAACCTTCTTGACATTCAAAGTTTCATCTATCGTTCTTCCTTTTCATTCGTCTAACAATCGTTATCCTTTTCCATTAAACGTTAACGATTGTTGCGTGTTTGCGTTCTAATAATTAATATAACATTTATATATAATTATTACTCATTTACTTTTCATACGTAAAGTGTGCAATCCCGTGATCTCAAGTTCGATCCTAACACACGACTACTAAAATAATGTCCATATTCTAACAGCTCCCACTTGGACATATTTTAATAGTGTGATCACATCGGTTAGCGTCTTGCAACACGCCGATGCCTCTAGTACGATCTCGAGTAAGGCTCCTGGAAAAACCTTTTAATGATTTCTCATTATTATTATCCCTTTGTTTCTAATACCACGTTAATAAGGATATGGATTAAAGTCATTCCTTAATTAACCATTCTGTTTCTCGTTGTTTGTGATTGATTAAGATTACCAAATCTTCTGAACATATTCAGGGAAGATCTTGGGTGCGGCCACACATACATCTCACCAACCCTACGAGGGGCCCAGCAGTATTAAACTCCAAAAAAAAATTGAAGGAACAAATTCTATCTTGACTACAAGCAAAACCCATAAACTTTGTAACACTTTTGAAAACAACCCTTATGACTACCAGTTACGTATAGCGTTAAGTTGTTCCACAAAAATGTACTACATTCATGACACTTATCTTGCATCTCAAGTCTGAGGATAACTTCTCATGATTTACTTAATAACAAAATCCATAAAGTAACATCATGTAGTTGGGATAAGTCCTATATTCGGTATCATTGAATATCATCTGAAATGGCATGACTACGCATCAATATACTTTAAGTATATTATACCAACCTTCAGATTTGTCTTGATTTAATAATATTCCCATATTATTAACTGACAACGGACAATTTAGAAAAACTTTTATTCATGGATTTAAACATACAAATATAGGATACAATATATTATAAATTAAACATACCATGTATTTCAATTTATCATAATAATTGTTTAACATCCCTAATCCAAATACTAAATGGATCAATGCATGATAACTCTTGTTGATGGATTATGTCTCAAGCAATGACATTCATACTTGTTGACAAGACATAAATCATCCAACTTTGATCTATCGGAATTTTAAGAATACTTATTTCAAGAATTCAACTATTGAAGTTCTTATATGTATATGCATACTCAACTATTTTAATAATGCCATGTAATATTTCATAAAATGTGTGACATCCTTAACCACCAATTTATGATAATCAAACTCTCAAACATTTTAAAGTTTAAAGTATTCTTATTCTTTTAATGTATAATGCAACTATGCTTTTAGTAAGCATAACTAGTAATAGCCAAGGATGAAATCCTTACCATAACTGGCATTGAGTGTCATCTCAATTTCATTAACATCATTGTATGCAACAACAATATGTTATTAAAACTTCCCGTAAACATTAATATCTATTGTGTAATGTTTGATGCCCTTCAAACTTTCAAGTTTGTTAGCTATGACAATTTTCACAACCATTGAAAAATTGTTCATCTATAGAATTTGGAAGATATTCCAGATTTTAGGATGTGATTCTATAATCAAACATATTCTTTTTAGAATATTACACGAGTTATCTAATAACTTTTTAATTAGATATTAATATTGCCAAATCATCTTGTAATCAAGCATGATAAAACAAAACATGATGTTCATGAAAAATTTTTAAGTCATACTTAAATTTTATTCATGTTGTACATATCCATTTAGACTTTTCAAATAATATATCATGTTATATTAGATTTATTTACCGCATATGTTTCAATAATAAACATTCATTCCAAGGTTATATGTCTTATTTCCTAAATCTTACAAGTAAAGTTTCATTCCATTCTAAGACTTAACATTTACTTATATGGAATGTTACTTTTCATATGTTCTACAACATATATGATTTAAGAAATTAAACATAATACTCCCACTAGCTTTTAGGAATACTTAGAAATTATCTTATTTCAATTATAAATCCAAACATGAATTTAATAATTAAATATAAGAGTAATCTTCTAGATGCATGCATTCATCCATCCATGGATTATTGCACTTTGTACACTTCTAAAGATTTATTTGAATTCATAAATTTCTTTTGATTACTTATCGTCCTCGCTCAAGTAATCATACAAGAAAGAGTTTTGATATTCCATTGTCAATTTCATATAAATGAAACTAAATATGACAATCATAATCTTTATATATTTAATGTGTTTATAATAGAATATTCAATCACAGTTAATTGCTTAAGTGTGATTAATAATCTTGTCATAAGACATGCATTAAATACGTGCACAATATTGTCCATATGATTTCTATACAAAGATTTAAACCACAAGGTTATCTTATCTTTGAAGAAACTCATCCTCATTTTCTAGTCTAACTATTAAGATAAATCAAATTTCAAAATTGATTATCTTTATGGACAGCATCTTAATCATTCATATCATGTATACTTTACCCAATTTCATATTTGGTAATGTATCATAATGATTATCAGGTTTACAATAATCCTGTAAATCATAGCCCTCAGCATATTAATCAAATATATGAGATATATTGCTATTCTATGAATGATAATTCCATCATCTTGAGATTTAACATTTAAATATCGAACTTTATCATCATCTTGAGATTTAACATTTAAATGTCAAACTTCATCATGATATTTACTAGTGTATTTTAGAAGATTATGTATCTTGTAATTTAATCTTTTAAAGATCAACACTCCCACTTGCTTTTAGCAATTTAAAGACTATCTTTAAATACTTAGCAAATTAAGCAATAATACAATATTCTCTTATGGGATATTACAAATACATATTGATAGTTCCTAACTTTACTTTGTTAATAACCTCTTCATAAGCAGTTAAACAAATTTGAAACTTCAATTTAAGACTTAACGTGATTCATCACATTCCATCATATGATAATGTCTTATTAATCTTCTATGTTGGAGTTTTATTAAATATGTCCAAGTCATACTCAACATTCTAACCTTGAAAACTTTCGGAAGAAAAGAAGTCATAGTTATCTTTAGTCAAACAATATAACAAGAGTTTGATTTTCCTAACTGAACATACCATAACATTTGATATTTCATTAGTATCAATATTGCAAGACAATCTAACAATATTTAAGATAACCATATTCGTTTTGACTTGTCTATTTACCAACTAATTCATTTTAATGGTATAATAATTTCCAAGCCTTTTACATGCCTTATAACACAAGTACTCTTCACAAAGTTACTTCATGTTCATGTCTTTACCAGAAAAACATAAACTGTTATAATCCCACTATACGTTATAAGTCATTTAACAATTTAATAACTTCATGTATATGTCTTAATTAAAAGACACAACAAGATAACGTCTTACTTTATTATAAGTCTTGTAACAATTAAAAGACTTTATGTTTATATCTTTTCAGTGAAACATAAACATGTTTAACTAAAGTAATTATGAACACCATCTTTTGGTTTCAATAGTAATTTCAAGTTAATTTATTACTTCATAATAATGTAAACAACATTATTTATTCATTTATTTATGTCATTCCAAGAACACATAAATATTCTATGGAAGCAACATTAGATTACTTCATTAATTTATGTCATTCCATGAATTCATAAATATATAAATTAAAGTATTCTTGATATCATATTGACACATGTTCTAATAGGTATCTAATTTAGAAACTGCAAATTCTCATAGTTCAATTACATCAGTTGATCTGCTAGTAATGAAAATATGAAATTCACCTTATTGTTGCAATCTAGTTAAGCTCTCACATAACATAAATTGTAACACCAAGTGTTTCTTGAATTAATATTAGAACATTATTCTCTTACGTTGTAGTCAAGAGAATCCATTGAATCATATCTTTATGAGTTGTTTCTTGCACACATTAAAGATAACATTTCTCCCACTTGTGCATGGAACAACCTCATATAGTTGATAAACAACATGCCATGCATTTGTTTATGTGTTCAATATGATTGTGTCATAGATTTTAGCATAACAAGTAGATGTAGAACAACAATGTCTAGTAAGGAAACGTACAAGACTATCCTTAAAAGTATGAGTGTCTACACTTGGAAAGTAATTATCTTTAGCTACCAAGATATCAAAGCTTGTAACTCCCACTGAATTAAAGATCATTACAATAATTCCTTATTCAGTGATAAGTACACAATACTCCCACTGAATTTGACAACATTGTAAATGTTTCCTATCCAGTGAAAGCAAATAGTGTGCTTTTAACTTTCCTACACCTTTAAATGTCCATACGTAACAATTACTTATGCATTTAAAAAGTGTATTCTACTACGTAAATGATGGACTATCCACCAAATGCTATTAACTTGAAAAATTGGGCATGCAATTTCTTCCTTAATAGGTCTACCATCCTACAATGTATGTAGCACCTTTAAAATATTCAAAACAACTAGTTTGTCTCTAAACATTTTGCAGTAATTAGTCTAGCTTCTAATTTAATAACTCATAAAATGTCATACATAATTTTCTGTTAACCAAATATCATATTTGTTACAAAGAATTTGATCACCAAATGAAGATGATAAAATCCTTATGAAAAATGTATGCAATTTTCTTAACCATTAAAAATTTGCTATGAGTTATATTAGAATTTAGACATATCTAATATTCCTATTATCCTTTCTCATTCATGAAAAGGAATAGGATTTTGTCTCACTCTTCCTTCATAGAAAGGAGACTTCTTTTGTCTTTTAAGTAAATATTTCTTAATCAAACATTTGTTTGAAAACAGAACTAGATCAATTTACCAAAGCTCAAAATACGTTTACGGTTTGAACGTTGCATTAATACACTAAAACGAATTACAAAATTCAATTTCAGTATTTTCGATAATTAGATCTTTAAGAAAATAAAATACCCATTGGTAAATATTCATATAAACCGTAGTATTTTCTTAAAGCTAGGATCCTAAATTGACATAGTACCATTACATCAGTTGATCTGCTAGTAATGATAGTATTCAACAAGGTAATTGTCGTACAATAATTGCCAATATCATATTGCAATTCCTAGATTTATGGGATTTACAATCACAAAACTTTTGTAATGTAAGCATGTTTGATCCCCATCTTAATGCCTTGAGTCAAGTCTCACTTCCTACTCAATTTAAGTCGTCTAACTTAAAAACTGCAAACTCACAAATCCATCACATCAGTTGATCTGCTAGCAATGAATTTATGAAATTTACCTCTCCATTGCAATCTCGCCAAGTCTCACATGACATAAATTACAACTTTAAGTGTTCTTAATTAGATGGCATTCGACTTAATTTTATAAGGGTATAACTATTTTGATGTGATCAAAATAATGTATGAAGAAGCATGCATACAACTTCATAACATTGGTTTTACAAAACATTTTTATTACCAATTTGCTAAGAGTAAAATAACAAAGTTTTGATTGAGGTATCGGGTTCACCAATTAAAGAATAACCATCAATTATCGTCCACTATATCGTACTTTTGCATAAGCCCGAAAGCTTAGTGTTTCGGATAATCATTGTGGAATTGTGGATTATTCACCCTTAAGATGACAATGTACATGTAATGGTTGTTCGGTAAGTCTAATTTACACACAAACGAGCGTTAAGACAGAATGTTGTCTATCTAAGGCCACAATTTAATGCGTTGCCATCCTTATACCCATCTTATAGTGTGTAAACTTCGGTCGAGCCTATTTAACCATTACGTACAAAAACATCAATCAACCAATCCTTTGAAATTTTAAACTCTTAAAAACCAAAACAATTTCGCCATTATTTAGTCCGTATTATTTTTCTATTCAAAAAATTACCCTTTTCGTTTAAATAAACATGTCTAACACAATAAATAAACAAAAACAAGTAATATACAATAAAAAATAAAACAACTAAATAAACAAATATACATAATCATAACAATTAAATATGTATAAAACATGTAGCCACATGCAAATCTTATTCAATAGTCCTATTAATAATCAAATCTAGGTGTATAACGTATTAATTCAATTGAGGCTTTCTTCTTCTTGGAAAAAGAGCCACATACATCGATAAATCGATTGCGTAAGCCAAAATTAAATAAATACCACATAGCACATAATTGATTACTTAATATTGGAGTTTTCCCCAATTCGACATCTATTAATAAATTTACATGTTCATATATTTAAACAATTTAAATAATTATACAATTAAATCCATGCAAATATGCACTTTTCATGGATTATGCTTAACAATTAACACATTGCACCAAGATCGTTTACTAAAATGCATAACCAATTACATGACATCCTATGGTTTCTAATCATATTAAAACAAAACCAAAACCCTAAAACCTAATAGGTCAATCGACCTAATAATAAAATAAGGGTTAGGAATCGAAAAAACCCTAAAACATGTAATTAAACAAATCAAAATCCAATTTTTATGCGTTGCGATAATTAATTACATATTATAACGGCTCATGATGCCACTGTTGGAATTATAATAACATGACAATCATAAATAAACCAAAACACATCAAGTAAGCATATAGCGGAAGCAATTATAACAAGACCATAATATGTAATTAATTAATCAAAACATAAATAATAAACGTACCTTGATGATTCTAGCCCGAACAAGAATCAAAGCAATCTTCCAGACCAAATCCCCAATATAGGGTTTATGTGAACAAATCCAAGAAACAAACAATAATATGTTTGATTCACGATCTTGTACACACGTACTACTTCAAGCAAACGCTTATGCAAGTAAGACGAGCACAAAACACTAGAAGAATAGCAATAGTCGACTACCTTAAACTTTAATGGGTTTGTCGACTTATGCTAGAGAAAAGAGAAGAGAAGAAAACACACAAGATTAGGTTTTCAAGTTGTGAGAAAAAGAATGAAACCTTGTGTGTTTATATAGGGTAGAAATCTTGTGTCAAAAGCTTCACCAAGCGATGTGGGATACCCTTCCCAATCGCCCCTACACCCTCAAAGTGTTTACGAAACCTTCTTGACATTCAAAGTTTCATCTATCGTTCTTCCTTTTCATTCGTCTAACAATCGTTATCCTTTTCCATTAAACGTTAACGATTGTTACGTGTTTGCGTTCTAATAATTAATATAACATTTATATATAATTATTACTCATTTACTTTTCATACGTAAAGTGTGCAATCCCGTGATCTCAAGTTCGATCCTAACACACGACTACTAAAATAATGTCCATATTCTAACAGTAAGTGTTTCATCAATGTACTTTCTAGCTTCTTGCTAGCTTGTTTTAATAAAATTATTGCCTTCAAAAAAAAATAAAAAAATAAAAAAATAAAAAAAAAAATAAAACCACTTTTTTGTATTTTTGTATATAAATAAGTTAGATATTAAACATATATTAGGCATGTAATTCTAGTTTAAATGCAATATTTGTTTATTTTATGAGATGCAATCGGGTCTTCTTCTTGTTGTACAGGCTACCGAAAACCATGTGACGCACTTGAATATATTATAGTTTTTTTTACATATAAACAATCTTATATGATTTTTCAGTATCGCATGATTATTATGTCTGTTGTATTTGCATAGCCTTTCAAAATATTATTTTGACACTGTGGTTTTGCGCATGTATAAATTATTTGATTTTTTAAATTGATATCGGAGTCTTGAGAACGACTCTAACACTTCATGTATCATCCGTTAAACTTTTAGAAACACGTCAAGCCTTGAAGGAACGGATGAAAAGCACTCTTTTAGGTCCCAGTTTGAGTATGCAAAAGTGACTTGTGACTATAACACTAAAATGTGTGAGCTCTCTAGTTCAGAATCATGTTAGATGCAAATAATTATGAAGAGGTTATGTTAACCTTATAAAAAGGAAAGATTTACCTGGTTTGTGTCTGTGTTGTGATAGTTTCAAATCTAACGAATTAGTCGGCCAAAAGGTTAAAATACAATTTTAGGAAGGAAAAAAAAAAAAAAAAAAAAAAAAAAAAACTGTTTCACTGTTCATGTTGTTTTATTAGCCGGTTGTGTTTACAATTCGAAAGAAGGTATATAAACAAGATGGGCCATCTTTGGACCTCTGAATACAAATGATGGGCTTTACAACTTATTATTATGTCTTACACTCTTACAGAGTTACAGGAAGATACTTTTCTTTATAGTACGTACTTCGTTAATTAGGTTATGGTTTAGATTTTATCATTTTAAGGTATAGGGTTTTATAATGTTTATGAGATCCATCTAAAATATGAAATTAGAATTTACTTCCAAAAGTTAAAGATCCATCCGTAGACTTCGATAGTAAGTTACATTTTCAACTCACTGAGTTAAAAATGTATTGACTAGAGTTGTAATCATCTTGGAATTTCTCAAAAAAAAATTAAGCTTCAAAGAAACAAGCAAAAATCACGTAAAATATATTAATGCTATTTACATAGAAGTAATTGGCATGCCTAATAAACATCACTAAACACATGTAAAATTAAAGGTTGAGATGTGAAAAGAGAAAACAGTGTATCAGGCATAAAATTAGTCATGCCATTTAGGCATCACAACCATTTATATGATCTCGATTTTAAAATAACTTTCATTCTCGTTACACTTATATACTTTGGATAATTTTTGTTAACAATTACTCTATCAGTCCAAATTTTATTATCCATCCTTTTTTTTTCGGTTTTTTTTTTTAAATTAATTATCCATTTATATATAGTAGTGGAAATTGCTTACATTTTCTATATTACATTTAATAAAAATTGTTATTTATATGAAAACATTAAATAATTGTCAAAGGGTAAAACTTTTTTTTTTCTTTCTAATATCAATGTATTAATGCATTTTTTTTAAATTGTGCGGTTTTTGTCTAGTGACAATAAGTTTAGGACAAATGTAGTAGCATATAGGATAAATTACAAATTTTGTCTATGTTGTTTTCAATTTTCACAATCCATGCCACTGTCAAAAATTAATTACAAATTTTCTCATTATTATTCATTTTTGCAACACCCTATGTTCTTTTTGTGTTGACCATTGGTCAAAGGCCAGTGAAATGACAAATACCCTCATCTTCTCCCTCATTTGATTTTTCACTTGAATTTACAATTGTTTTTAACAAAATTCAAGAACACCAAGAACCATACCCTAATTTTGTAAACATTCAGGTTTAACCTCAAATCCATTAACCCCTAGAATTCACACCATTTCCAAACACCATCAACCAACTCAAATCTATTATGCCTCATCTAAAAGTTTCTGAAACATCTAAATACCACTAATAATAGTAGTCATAGTATTCTTCAACACAACAACCTCAACACTTTCACCTATCCTTACGATCCATCTCCCAACCTTCCCAGTGGTAACAGTACCACGACTAGTAATTGAAAAAACATCCTCAATAGCACACAAAAACGGCAAATCAGTTTGTCTTTGTGGAATACGGATATACTCATCAACAACAACCACTAAGTTATATATCTTATCAACCAACTTATTATCACCCTTAGCTATCTTAGGATTCTCAGTTAACGCTTCTAAAGCTAATAAAGCAGAACCGGAAATAATAAGAAAATTATCACGAGGAAATTCATAACTAGATAACAATTCTCGTACCTCGAGTTCAACATTGCTCCAACAACTCCTCATCATCAACCAACTTTTGTTATACGGTATATAGCATATACCTAACACCACCCTAAACCATAATTAGCTTTATCATCTTTCACACTTGAATTTTTAATATTTTAATTATTAACATTCAATATTATCTTTAACCGTTCACTAAAGGCCTCAAATTTTTCAAGCCCGTTTTAATTTATTTCACTTTTAACCATTATTACACCCAATTTCTACAACCACGAGCATCGTCCCTATCAAATCTCATAACAACACCATTGCTATAGATATCAGAACACCACCACCATTAGATCTGGCTGCTACTCAACAGGGGTGGGTGTGTGTACCTCTCTTTCCCGGCGACCCGATGAACACTCGTGGTCGGTTTTGAAATCATTTTAGTTAGTTTTTGTTGTGGATGTTATGAGGATGATATTGATGATTATGTAATGGGGTTTTATATGGTTATAGAAACAAACAAGTGAAAATTTTAAAATAATGATTTTAGTTAGCGAATCTGAATTCCCCTATAAAATAAGTTTGTTAGGTAATGAATTCTTTGGAAATGGTGATGAATTTTAGGAGGTAATGGATTCGAGGTTCTGCCATGAATCCAAATGATTATAAAATCTAGGTAACGTTCTTTGTGTTTTTAAATTTTTGTTTAAAAATAATTGTAAATTCAAGTAGAAAGTCAAATGGGGAAGAAGATGATGGTATATTGGTCATTTTACTGACCTTTACCAATGGTCAACGTAAATAGGACACAGGGAGTTAAAAAAATGTGAATGTCAATGGAAAAGTTTGTAATTATTTTTTACAGTGGCATGGAGTACGAAAAGTATATACTTAACTATAAATCCTTATCAATGGTACATGGATCGAAAGATGTGACACACACAGAAAGAAACAAAAGAAACTACGTGACAAAGATGTGCATACCAACATTCAACATGATTTTGTGGATCATCTTTGGCAAAGACATCAAGAACGAGAAAAACAATGTGAAATATAGTTTCTTTATGTATTATACTTTTGTCTTTATTGAAATATCATATTCTATTTTATATATCATAATTTTTTTTTAGTTTAATGAAATGTGTTTGTTTTTCTTAAAAAAAAAAAAGAAAGAAAAAAAAGCTTAGGACTCACATGCGGCTATATCAGTTTATAGCTAAACAGGATGTTTTAGTTATTGTAGTATTATTAAGTGTGTGCTGAATTAACAACTTAATAAGAGACTACACCTCCTCTCTTTGTAAATTAATCTTTAATTCATTATTTACATGTTTGACCAATTTCCAATCAATTCAACCTCTTATGGAAAACAGTCAACACAAAGAATCATTACTAAAAATGGATCACGGATTCAATACAAACTCAATCATAACTAAACAATCATTTTATGTGACATACCATTAAAGGCAGAGGCGGAGCTTAGTGAGGATCGGGAAGGGTCCCGGCCCCCTAGGTCTAAGCCCGTTAATGTAAGTTTTCGCGATTTCATGTGTTAAAATTTTTTTTGTTTCACCTCGGTCCTCCCATCTACTGTATTTTCAAAAAAAAAATTGTTTCGGCCCTCCCACAAATTTTTTTTAGCTCCACCACTGATTAAAGGTGCACAAACACGGCCCAGGTAGGGTTTGGACCATACTGGAAAAGGCTCGGACTTTTATAGATAAAAAAAGTTCGGTCTTACAAAATGCCTGAGTCAGGCTAAGTTCATGCCTTAACCAAAATAGTAGGCCTATTTGGCCCAAATAGTCTGGACCGGGCCGGAACTGGCTTAGCCCAACCCGGCCCGAGTTTTTTTTTTTATATATTTGTACAAATGATATATTTATTATATATGAAAATATTTGATTAACATTTGTAAATGCATCACTAAAATTCTACTTCTTTCAACTTGAACAATGTGATCCTCTATCTCTATGAGTGAATCTTACAAAAATGTTTTTTCTTGTCATTTTACACAATAAAAATAATCTTTCAAGCAAATGCATATCTCCATCGATTGATTCAAAAGATTTTCCTCCTTATGCTTAAAATCTTATTGCTTAACGAAAAACAAGATTCTCAAGCTACAGTTGAAGCTTGGATTGTTAGTATATCTTGCGTCATGGCGGGCAAAACTGGATATCGTAAAGATTTGTATTCCCGCCATGCCAAGATATCAAAAGACTCAAAACCATAAACATTCGTTAGTGTTTATTTTATTGTATGTTATTATGTAAAAATAACACATAATTTAGGTCATCTTTAAAAATGACCGGGCTACTAATAAGCCCAGGCTTTCGGGTTTTTTTGCGAGCTTTTCGAAACGGACTTTTGGGCTTTTTGGCGGATTTTGGGCTTAGCCCGGGCCGAATCGGGCTTTGATGAAAATATAAAGATCATTTAGGCCTGTTAGGCAGTATCGAGCTTTAATCCTGACTTTCTTAAACCAGCCGCTTTCAGGTTTTTTTGAGACGGGCCTAAGCCTGTTCTCAGACTTCAGCCCATCTGTCAGTGAGATCGACAAAAACAAAAACATAACAGGTGAATTTTTGAAGTTTAAGCCACTTCATGCATTCTTGCGAGATTATTATAATCATGTGATTCATTAATTGTGATAAAAAAGACAATATCACCGACGTAAGACATTACTCGAATCGTACAATCTACCTAAGCCGATTCAAAGATACATACCAAATTAATATGGTCACGTGCTCCTACAATCAGATAATTAAAGATATCAACTGTTAACCTATTATTAATTTCTAACATAAACAAAACAACAATCTCCATTTTTTTTAATTAAAAATATTTTTAAGAAACAAATTATTAAAAAAATGACACTTATGCGATAAACGAATTGATCTAATGATATGTATTGAAAAAGGATAATTTCATATCTCCCCCTCTTTTCAACATTAATTTCAAATATACCCAAAATACAACCATTGAATGCATTGTGTACAATGCTTTTAAAGCATCATTTGAGTAAATATGAAATTTTCATGTAAACTTTTTTGTGTTAGACAATTCATTCGACAGTTGGATTGCTTGAAGTAATTAAGTCTGGAAATACGAACTAAATCCTATGTATTGCATTAGTTTTCAAACCTTGCAAATTTAAAACTAATTATTGAAATATCCATTAACAAACACAACCAAATTCTTGATAAAAGGCCTTACATTAACATATATATTTGAATATTCCTTTTTCATATAAAAGATAGCAAGACTGAAACTGTTTACGATGACTGAACTTATACCTTTTTCATGAGCTTATTCTTCATTTTATATCCTACAACCAGAGGGAAACAAATAAATTAGCACAAAAATACACATAATCTTCATTAGATTTTAGCAAAATTTGTGAACTAAATCGCCTTATCAGTTTATGTAGTTTGCTCTTTGTTGATAATTCAAACGAACGAAACAAACAAACAAATACGAACAAACGAAGCGGAAGCTTTATTTAAATACCAAACCAAATTACAAAACCAAATTCAAAGACAAATTCTAATTCAAAGGTATCAAACCCTAATTCAAAAGGTACCAACCACAAATTCAAAAGGTACAAATAATTCTAATGCCAATGATCCCTATTTATAGGGCAAAACTAATCGTCATAGATTAGTTACCAAATTCTAACCAAACTTGTAGGACAAGTCACCCAATTTGCCAAAGTTACCAAACAACCCTTAGAGTTTAAGTCACATTCTAACAATCTCCACCGTGACTTCAACTCCACTCGAAACTTCAAACCAAACGAATCTTTCCTCTTCAAATTCAAATTTCCAAATTCCAAACGCTAGAGATGCTAGCCAAATTCAAAACAAACGATCGATTCCCAAAAGCAATCCAAAACAAAATCGATCCAAAGCAAATTCACTCCAAAACAAACCGAACAAATACAAACGCCGATAATGTTCAAAACAAGCAATCAAATGTTAACCGACAAATTCAAACTCGGTTAACCAAACAAACAAATCGGCTCAAACGATCTTCAACAAAGACAATCAAATTCGGACAACCAATCTTCAAAAGCCCGACAAACGAAGATCCCAAATTTTCAAACTAACCAATTCCAACGATCGAACAAATTCCAAACGACTTGAATCAAGTCTTCAAACACCAAATCGATCTTCAAATTTCAAATACCAAATTCAAATTCCAATAGTCCACTTATATAATAAGAATTACGACCCAAATATCAAATTCAAATTCTAATAACCCACTTATCGATAAGTATTACGGTCCAACTTCAAACTTATTATCAAAGTATCAACCAAATTCAAGTTAATAAATAACTTGACGAACGGGCTGTAATAATTCCAACACCCCAAATATGATACGGATAATAATTCTAATGACCCACTTATATGATAAGAATTATGGTCCGACTTCAAAACGAAACAAATATGAAAATCTATCCAAAATCAAATTCCTCAATACCAAAACCAAACTGAATTATACGAATAACAAATTAAACAAATACCAATCGGACCCTTGTGTGCAAAACCCACTTTCAATGTCACTACCAAAATTTCAAATAAATCCAATATTCATATACTAAACCCAATCAAAACCAGGAACCAAATCTATCAGTAGGGTCTTAGTCAAACGATTTTTATAGTCAAACGATTATTCCAAATTGATTATTCCTCCAATAATACAAACGCTGATGATTCTTCAAAATAGTACCCGAGTCGAACAAAACAAATCCAAATCTTGCGAAGATGACATATTCCAAATTAACAAAAACGATCGTATCCCAAAATCCAAACGAAACCTTTTTTTTCTCTTCTTTTTCTTCATCTTCAACCTAAACAAACCTAGCTCTTGATACCACTTGTTGATAATTCAAACGAACGAAACAAACAAACAAATACGAACAAACGAAGCGGAAGCTTTATTTAAATACTAAACCAAATTACAAAACCAAATTCAAAGACAAATTCTAATTCAAAGGTACCAAACCCTAATTCAAAAGGTACCAACGACAAATTCAAAATGTACAAATAATTCTAATGCCAATGATCCCTATTTATAGGGCAAAACTAACCGTCATAGATTAGTTACCAAATTCTAACCAAACTTGTAGGACAAGTCACCCAATTTACCAAAGTTACCAAACAACCCTTAGAGTTTAAGTCACATTCTAACACTCTTGATTATAGTTTTTGCCCCTCGTTGGTATGCATTTGATTATAGCAATTTGTGAACTAAATCCTTATCAATGGTATACATGTCCGTCTTAAAGGAGTGCAAACAGTGTCATTGTATAAAGCCACCGCTTGACGAGGGCTACAAAGTTTCATGCCCTTCTATTATATATATACACACAATATGAGGTTTGAGTTTAATTAATTCATGCAATACATGTGTATTTTGTGAGTGTGTTTAATGGTCTTTTTGTGGTGATGTCACGGGGCCACCGAAATTCATGAGACGATAACAATTACCAAATTGTAGTTTACTAGTTTATGAACAATAAAAAGTTAAAAACACTTTTAATTACAAAAACATGTTAGTTGGGTAAATTGATGTATTTGGGCAACACAAATGGTAAGGCCTTTCGCATTTTTGAGGAAAGTAAAAGGTTCGAGTCTTTTTTTTTTCCAAAATTGTTATAACCACATAGATTGGTACTGAATACCTGTGATAATTTACCTCTAAACTTAAAACTTTTTCAAAATAATTAAAATGGCCATATTGACAAATATTGTATGAAACATGGAAGCAGCATCCTACTTTTGTGTTTATCGTGAGGTAGAGGTATGTTCTCTCTACATTCCACCTCTTTATACTTTGCTTCGACAAAATTAGGTATGTTGTTGTTGTTTTTGTATGGAACATGGATTTTAAACTTATTTAATGTTGTAAAGATCAAAAAAAGTTTCATGTTAGAATAAAATGCAGTCAACCAACATAAAGGAAATTTATGTTCGTTCAATCTTATACAAGAATCAAATGAGCCACTTTTAGTGTATTTCTTGGCTTTTAGGTTTGAACACGAATTTTTCACATATTTATTACTTCCTATGTATCAAAATTATTGTTAATAGTAGACAAGAATTATAAAGTTTAATAAGACAACTATAAGAGCACTCGGTAAGTTAACCGAGCCCCCCGAGTTATAACATAACGCACTCGACTTTAGGGGTGCGTTAACTTACCACCTCCTGCGTTAAGGTCGCGCGTTAATACGGTGAGTTATGGGGTTAACATGTGTTAAACTTGACTTTTGCTAAAAAAATAAAATAAAATAAAAATATCATTTCCGCCCCCCTAACGGCTATGTATTCAAAAATAAAATCATTCTAGCCCCATATACTTTTATTACCGTTAACTACGGCAGTTTTATTAAAAATAATAATAAAAAAAATAAAAACATTTTCTAACCCATTTTCTTCTCACTATAAATACCCATCTCACACACCTTTTATTTTCACACTTACACAACTCAAATTCAACCTATATACTTCCTCTCTATAAAGGAAAAAAAAATCAATCAAAACTTTCATATTCACAATGGATCTGAATGAAAATAACCAAGAAGAAAAGAGTTTCTCCGATATAGATGATGAAATTGACATGGAGTTTATGATAGCCACGTTCGAATATCATCAACATTTGGAACAAGAAGAAGCAGCAGCAGCACTAGCTCGACAACGCATCCCGCATACACGCATCCACCGTGAGTTTGAGATTGCCGAAGAACGTTTGCGTAGCGACTACTTTTATCAAGGTTGTAAGTATACGAACCAGAATGTTCGAAGAAGGTTTCGTATGAGCCGGAAACTATTTCTACAAATAGTCGATGGTATTAAATCTTATTATTCTGATCCTCTTCCAGATCATTTTAAATTCATGAACAAAGAAGTCGATGCTACGGGTCGACAGAGTATTACTATACTACAGCTTGTTACACCCGAAACCCGTTTTGTAAAGGGGTATGACTCAAGATGAAATTGACTAAGAATAATGTGTTTGACTAAGTGGATAAATGATACTTGAGTAAGTTTGACTATGACTTTTATAAGTTCACAACGCTTTACGTGATTGGCTAGTCAAATCGGTAGTCAAACTATAAGTATTAAGAATGTGTAATGTGGTTTAGAAAGTATTATGTGTCACTTATATAAAGGAAAAGAAGTTGAGGGACCTAAGTTGACAGAATCCCAAAATAATACTAGAACCAACTTGTTTTAGTACTAGAACCACCTTGTTCTAGCCTGCAAGGACTAATCTTGCCAATTCCTCAAACTGGCACTAGAACCAACTTGTTCTAGTACCAAAACTGAATTTTGATAGTACCAGAAGAGCTATTCTTGCCAAAACCTCAAAGTAGAACTAGAACCAACTTGTTCTAGTACCAAGGATGAATTGTTATAGGACCAAAGGGACCATAGTTGCCATATGGTTAAACTAGCACCTACTTCTAGAGAATTCTACCATTCTCTTTTAAGTTCCACCATTTTATATAAGGGGTGTGATGGGTGTCGGTTTTGGAATAATAAAAAGAGGGAAAAAAATACGAAGCTTGTGATGAGGTGATGAAGGGTTAAGTAATGAAATGCAAGAGAAGTTCCTAGCCTAATTTCTACTTAAGGTATGTGATGTAATTAGTGGTTATTATTAATTGAGGGATTAGGGTTCATGAACCCTAATGTGGGAAAGATTGGGTAAATGATGTTTTAAGCTAGTAAGGGTGATATGATGATTATAAGATGATTCATAATGGATTAAAGTTCATGATTTAATGGGTTAAGTATCATACAATCATATGATGATTAAAAAGGGTTAAAGGTTATGATGGTTGTTATATTTATTGGTTATGTGTTATAAAGTGTTATGTATGATAACTGACCTAGGATGTAAAGAAAAGGCTAATGATGGAGTTGATGATGATGATTCTAGTTGATATCATTAGCTTGGAATCAAGGTAAGTAAACAAGTTATAAGTTAATGTCATATAGATTTCAATGCATTATATGTTATGTGTTGTTGATGTTAAGGTTAATGAAATACTTGATGTGTATGTGCTTATGTGCTAGTAGATTATAAGGCTAGTTAGGCATAACTAGCATAAGAATAATACAATAGGTTGGAAGTTGATTTGAGAATGAATGATGATGCTTAAGAGGCTTAAGGTATGCGTTTATGATTAATGTTGCGAAAGAATGAATGGTTATGATGTGTAATGTATGAATGATGTATGATGTTGAATTATATCCGTTTTACTTACTAAGCCTTTGTGCTTACGGTTTAGTGTCTAACCATTTTGTAGGTTGGCATGTTTTTATGGATGGCTTGGATATATGGATTAAGGATTTGGGTATGCAAAAGTCAAGGTTGTATGCAGTTAGGAGCTTAGTATAGAATGTCGAGCTCAAGTGTCATGTTTGCACCCCCGTGAGTCATTAATGTTTTGTAAAGTACGGTCAAGTGTCAAGTGTATACCTTGGTGGTCAAATGGTGTGTAAAAAGTATGTTTTAAGTGTTTACGGTCAAGTTAAAGGGGGTGTTTGGCATAACGTGTAATTGTACCCATTTTGGGATGTGAACGGGTCAATGGTCATGGATCAAAGTTTTCATGGTTTCTAATGTTAAATGTGTGTTTGGTTCATAGTTAAAGTGTTAATTTATAGTTAAAGGTGATATGGTTAAGTGTAGTATGGGAATGGGTCAAAATAGGTGTTTCCACCCGTCACTTTGTAAAGCATGTTTTCGAGGGTCATTGTGACCATGTTTATGTACATATTTGATGTTTATAATGTCCTAATGATTTCTGAAAAGTTTTGTTAATTGTTAAGTTAAAGAAGTTAAGGTTTAGTCGTTTTAGTTAAGTATGAAAACGGGACAGCAATTAGTGCAGAAAATGGGTCATGTTAGAAAAATTATATATTTTAATCTGTAACTCGTTAGAAGTGGTACCACCCGTCATTTTAAAGGTAATTGAATCTAGTTTCATCTAAAAATAGTCTTAGGGCTGGTTTGTAATAGATTATTGTCAGTTATTTGAAGAGTAACAAAAGGTCAGTTTTGGGTCATGTCGTTTCTGTGTAAAAGTTTAAAATTTTGGTCAAATCGGGCACGGGGTGTAACAACTTGGTATCAGAGCTTCGGTTTAAGTGAATTAGGTTTCCACTTTAGGTTTCGTAGACTTAAACCACTCGTAAACGCATTGAACATAAGTTCAAGTAATGTAATAAATAGATGCTTTAATGGTATGACATGAAAGTGCTTATAGTGATAATGGGATTAGGCTATAGTTAAGATGTAACGTGAATATTGCGATGTGGATTTAGTGGTTATAGAAGTAATGAGTTAGAGGAGGGTTATAGATTGTTTTAATTATGAGATGGAATGCCTGACATGTTATATGTATTCAAGTTGATTAGTGTGTATGTGTTTTATATTGTTAACGTATATGTAATATAACTCTATAATGGATTATATTATGCTAAGTGCTATGTAAGCGAATGATAGTTCTTGTATCGTATAGACTAAAGTTTTATTTATGTGGATTGAGGCTTTAAAAGTTATGAGCCATAGACGAAATTAGTAGAATTTGTCTATTTGTAAGGTGCTGTTGTGATTAGTGTTAGAAGTTGGGTAATGAATGAGTTTTAGATTGCGATGTATGATTCATATATGGTATAAAAATATAATTCATGTTTAATGTTGGTTTAGACCATAACAAAATAATGGAAGGTGATAAGTATGCAATTGAGATTACGTAAAGTAAAGAGAAGAGAAAATGGAAAGGTGCTAGTAAAAAAATGTTTGAATAATGAACAAATTAGTGAAACGCAGAATTAGTAGATTAGACACGATTGATTGGTGGGAAAACATAGTGAATGGTTTGACAAATGTGAGAAATAAGTCCAGGTTGGACTAAAGATATTTAAATAATTATGTGAATAATAGGTTCATGGAATTTAAAGGTTTTCTAAGTATATGTTTAAGTTATAAATGGTTTATGTAATATGTTCTATATGACTTAAGACAATAAGCGACGTATATGTTCTATGGTAAGAAGGTGTATCTAATGTATATCTATGGTGGGCTAGATGTGTGTAAGTGATGAGATCAACGTATTTGTAATTGATGTAACATTGCATGTTATAGAAGGATAACAATAGCAAGATGTGAATAGAAATGGTAAGTGGTATTAGAGATGGGTTAGTAAGTAAATTAAAGTATTGATGCTTTAAGAGTAGAACATAATGATAGTAAGTGTGCTAAAAGATAACATGTGAAGATAAGATGAAATTGACGCATAAACTGTAAACGGATTATTGATATGAAGATTATGGAATGAGATTAAGGAATGATGATATGTAACAATTTGGGATTCATAAGGTATAGATGACCAACATGTGGTCTTACTATATTTAGTGGCTAATGATTGATGCTAATGTGATATAGAGACGACTTGACGGCAAGTTAAAATATATAAGGTTTAAGTATGAAAATTAATGTATAATAACGACAAATAATATTATGGTATGTTATAATGAAAACAAGATTAAATGCGCGCATTGATTACTAAATATGATGTAAAACTTATAAAAATTGGAGTAAAGCATTTTGGTATGTTTTTTTTTAACGGCAAATTTATTAGAAAGCTAGCAAGGAGCTAGAACCGATTACAAATTAATAGAACTAGGATTTTTCATCCACAAATTCCAGTCTAAGTTTAACATATTACGATTAGAACACCAAAAAAAAGACGACCTAGATAGAGTAGTATAGCTTAAGTGCTAATGATTAAAAGAGATGAGTTAAGTATGTGGGCAAGAATGTGATAATAAGTTTTATAGTAAAACATGACGTGATCATGTTAATGTTATAAAATGTATTGAAGATGAAATGAATGCTAGCGAGTGTCTTATAGTTGATGACATATGTAAGGTTATATGTAAAACAATCAAGTAGACTAAAATTGTAATAGTAAAGTTAACAAGGGTTAATGGGTGAAAGTTAAAATAAGGGTGTAGAAACATAGAAAATGAGTAAATGTTAAACGGGCAGATATTGTATGCCATATAATTAAATAAGCATGACAGTATGTGTGTAAACGTTAATAGCTTGGATCAAGTATGTAGTAACAGATAACTCGGGAAAGTGTTACAGTAGTTGTTACAGAAATCCTCCGGAGGGATATGTTACAGGTCCACACTTAAGAAGTGGAAGATAAATATTGACTCCACACCATGTTAGTTGGAGGTATGTTATAGTCCCGGGTAAAAGTTACAGAAATCCTTCGGGATAAAATAAATTGCCTTCACCGGCAGGGGTTGCCTACTTCTTGGCATATGTAATAATCCCCTTAATAAAAGTTATAGTAAAAATAGATCCAAGGCTAAAAGTAAAGATTGTGAGAATAAGAAAAGCTAAAGGTGAAGTGTATGTCTTTTGAATGTATGAACAATAAGAAGAGTAAAAGCTAAAGGTGTGTAATAAGAATAGTAGTGTTACATCGGAAGTATATAACCATGAGTTTATGCTTCTTGATTTACATCGATGGGGACGCCTTTCTATGTAAATGAGGAAGTATGAATGAGTGGGCTTATGTGTTTCCGATGTGGCACGAGTAGGAAGGTAAAGTTGAAAACGAGACTCTAAAATTAGTTAGATGTCTTAGAAAATGAGATAGGTAGGATAAGAATTAGATTGCTACCTTAAGTGAGGGTCATGATGTGAAACTTACGATTTAGGTGTCTAAATATAAATTGAAAAAAAAATTTGAATTGATGTTATAGTATACCTTGTGGCATGGTATGGATGTATGTAATGACTATGGTGTCCGCTAAGTATTATTAGCGTCCTCATGTGAATCATTAAGGTATTAGACGAAGTTTGAACTTATAAAGTCAAAGTATTGAATTTTCCTATAAGACTTAAAGTCTTTGATAGGAAATTTATAAAAAGAAGTAGAGGAAATGATGTATTTATAGTAAGGACGTTAAGAGAATGGTTAAGTGGCTGCGGTAGATTATGATAGTATTAGTCAATGTTGACTTATGTAAAGTCAAATGGTACAAATTTTCTCAAGTGACACATAGTCCTTGATAGAAAATTCAGAATATATGAAGTAAAAGTATGGTGTAATAGTAAAAGTTTTGATCAAATGACCTAATGGTTATAGTAAACATGTCTCAGAAGACATAAAGACTTAATAAAAGTCATGTGGTTACAGATTTTAAGCGACAAGTAAGATGGATTAAGTGTATAGATTCCGCTATAGTGTACCTAGAGTTGCAAGATTATCTAAATCGTTGCAACTAGTTGATTAATTACTTGAAAATGATAAGATGAAATGAGGAGTTTTGTGTGACCAAGTTTTTGGTTTGTAATATACAAGAGAATTCAGAGACGAAATCAAAATAAGGGGGATAGAATTGTTACACCCGAAACCCGTTTTGTAAACGGGTATGACTCTAGATGAAATTGACTAAGAATAATGTGTTTGACTAAGTGGATAAATGATACTTGAGTAAGTTTGACTATGACTTTTATAAGTTCACAACGCTTTACGTGATTGGCTAGTCAAACTATAAGTATTAAGAATGTGTAATGTGGTTTAGAAAGTATTATGTGTCACTTATATAAAGGAAAAGAAGTTGAGGGACCTAAGTTGACAGAATCCCAAATTAATACTAGAACCAACTTGTTTTAGTACTAGAACCAACTTGTTCTATCCTACAGGGACTATTCTTGCCAATTCCTCAAACTGGCACTAGAACCAACTTGTTACCAAAACTGAATTTTGATAGTACTAGAAGCGCTATTATTGCCAGAACCTCAAAGTAGCACTAGAACCAACTTGTTCTAGTACCAAGGATGAATTGTTATAGGACCAAAGGGACCATAGTTGCCATATGGTTAAACTCACACCTATTTCTAGAGAATTCTACCATTCTCTTGTAAGTTCCACCATTTTATATAAGGGGTGTGATGGGTGTCGGTTTTGGAATAAGAAAAAGAGGTAAAAAATACGAAGCTTATGATGAGGTGATGAAGGGTTAAGTAATGAAATGCAAGAGAAGTTCCTAGCCTAATTTCTACTTAAGGTATGTGATGTAATTAGTGGTTATTATTATTTGAGGGATTAGGGTTCATGAACCCTAATGTAGGAAAGATTGGGTAAATGATGTTTTAAGCTAGTAAGGGTGATATGATGATTATAAGATGATTCATAATGGGTTAAAGTTCATGATTTAATGGGTTAAGTATCATATGATCATATGATGATTAAAAAGGGTTAAAGGTTATGATGGTTGTTATATTTATTGGTTATGTGTTATTAAGTGTTATGTATGATAATTGACCTAGGATGTAAAGAAAAGGCTAATGATGGAGTTGATGATGATGATTCTAGTTGATATCATTAGCTTGGAATCAAGGTAAGTAAACCGGTTATAAGTTAATGTCATATAGATTTCAATGCATTATATGTTATGTGTTGTTGATGTTGAGGTTAATGAAATACTTGATGTGTATGTGCTTATGTGCTAGTAAATTATAAGGCTAGTTTGGCATAACTACCATAAGAATAATACAATAGGTTGGAAGTTGATTTGAGAATGAATGATGATGCTTAAGAGGCTTAAGGTATGCATTTATGATTAATGTTGCGAAAGAATGAATGGTTATGATGTGTAATGTATGAATGATATATGATGTTGAATTATATCCGTTTTACTTACTAAGCCTTTGTGCTTACGGTTTAGTGTCTAACCGTTTTGTAGGTTGGCATGTTTTTATGGATGGCTTGGATATATGGATTAAGGATTTGGATATGCAAGAGTAAAGGTAGTATGCATTTAGGAGCTTAGTATAGAATGTCGGGCTCAAGTATCATGTTTGCACCCCCGTGAGTCATTAATGATTTGTAAAGTATGGTCAAGTGTCAAGTTTATACCTTGGTGGTCAAGTGGTGTGTAAAAATTATGTTTTAAGTGTTTACGGTCAAGTTAAAGGGGGCGTTTGGCATAACGTGTAATTGTACCCATTTTGGGATGTGAACGGGTCTATAGTCATGGATCAAAGTTTTCATGGTTTTTAATGTTAAATGAGTGTTTGGTTCATAGTTAAAGTGTTAATTTATGGTTAAAGGTGATATGGTTAAGTGTAGTATGGGAATGGGTCAAAATAGGTGTTTCCACCCGTCACTTTGTAAAGCATGTTTCCGAGGGTCATTGTGACCATGTTTATGTACATATTTGATGTTTATAATGTCCTAATGATTTCTGGAAAGTTTTGTTAGTTGTTGAGTTAAAGAAGTTAAGGTTTAGTCGTTTTAGTTGAGTATGAAAACGGGACAGCAATTAGTGCAGAAAATGGGTCATGTTAGAAAAATCATATATTTTAATATGTAACTCGTTAGAAGTCGTACCACCCGTCATTTTAAAGGTAATTGAGTCTAGTTTCATCTAAAAATAGTCTTAAGGGCTGGTTTGTAATAGATTGTTAGTTATTTGATGAGTAACAGAAGGTCAGTTTTGGGTCATGTCGTTTCTGTGTAAAAGTTTAAAATTTTGGTCAAATCGGGCACGGGGTGTAACACAGCTGCCATACGCCAATTGGCATACGACAACTCACCCAATTCGTTTGATGGGTATTTTCAAATGGGTGAGCGTACTGCACGTGAATTCCGAAGTTTTTAAGAAAACAAACACGGTCCGACGTTCAAAAAATTTACGATAAACATGAGCGTGAACATGGTTTTCCGGGAATGCTTGGTAGCATTGATTGCATGCATTGGAAATGGAAAAATTGTCCGGTTGCGTGGCAAGGGCAATATGGTAGCGGTTTTAAAAAATACCCAACCATAATGCTTGAAGCTGTTGCTTCGGAAGATTTATGGATTTGGTAAGCATTTTTTGAGATGACGGGGGCGAATAATGATATTAATGTTTTAGATAACTCTCCGTTATTCGACGACATTCTTGCTAACGACAAACATGCTTATTTTAAAAGGAAGCAAGAAAGTGCACGAAAGGATGTCGAACGTGCTTTTGAGGTGCTTCAAGGACGTTGGGGTATGCTACAACAAACGACACGTGCACTGGAAGTTGTCAAGTTACAAAGAATCATGTATACTTGCATTATTTTGCATAACATGATTTCAAAAGATCAAAAGTTTGCACTACGTGAGTATACGGAAATGTGGATGGATTCGACACCATGTTTTAGCCGAGACAGGTGGGTCGACATATGTGAAGTCCAACGTCGCATAAATAGAGAAATAATGACCTAGATATGTATACTCAACTCCAACAAGATCTCATGGGACATGTTTGGCAAAATGTCTTCAACGTCAAGATGAAGAAGAAGACTCCGAGGACGATGAATAATTGTTTGTAATATTTATGGTTTTAAATTTCATATGTTTCGTAATGTAATTTTTTTTTCTTTTGTTTTAATTCCGTATTGTAATATTTTTAAGAATTAACGTTATGGTTTTAAATAAATGAAGTATTTGTTAAAGTTTGGAGTTGAAATTGAAAATAATTGAGATGAAGGTGAGTTATGATATCATGGTGGAAAGCGATGAGTTAGGTTAAAAGGTTAAATCTGATGTGGCGCTGACGTGACAATGAATTATATCTTAACTCACAGGTAACTTACCTTATGCTCTAATTCTCAACCACTCAAATAGAATATTCATCCACTAAATTCTCTTTTTCTTACTAAAAATGGAAAATGAACAATTAATTTGAGACATCAATAAAAGAAAATAAGGACAATAAATATGAGACGGACAGAGTATCTTATAAATATTGCTAAAATCAAATAAATGATATCACCAGTGGCAGCGAATAAAGTATGCAAGTGGTCCGACTGTTTATTTTTTGTAAATCCCATTAATTAAATACAATTCATCTTGCCACAATAAATAAAATGTTATTAAGGGGTCTTATTATAAAAAATTGTTATAAATGAACATTTTTTATGCACACCTTTAACTTTTTTTTAGTTTTGATGGAATATCTTTTTAATTTTCGCCCGAAGCCTCTAAATTCATTTGATGGTCCTGGATATCACTGCAAGTTCATATACTATTTTCATTATACTATTTACAGCACAGCTTGTTACACGTTTATCTGGCCTACTCCAACGCACACGAATTAAAAACTTGTTATCACACAATGAGTACTATTATTAATTAAAATATTTATGAAATTTGAAATTGCAAAAGATGTTGGACTTGAATTCTCTTCATTCGTGACCCACTACACTACCCCCGTTTTCATGACTATGATTCCAACTTTCCAAGTGTGAGTAATGTCATCTTCAAACCGTACCACAAACAGTAACCATTTTGGAATTTTACGGTCGACAGAATTTATATTATCAATATACAATGCTTTAGGGTAGACACCATGGTGACCTGGGCCATCAGCTGCCAGTCAGCTTTCTCTCTCTGTCGACCAGACATGACCTTGGCAGCTTTCTTTTTTCGATGACCAGACATGACCCAAGTGCTACAGACCACAGTTGTGACCGAACTTTTTTTTTTTTTTTTTTTTTTTTTTTTTTTTTTTTTTACAACAAACTTAAAATTTATTAAAATTAAAAACATTACAATACTAAATCAAATAAACGTTAAAAACATTACGTAAATTATTTAAATAGCATAAAGATCACAAAAATTCTTCATCGTCTTCCGCATTATCATCATCAATATCGTCTTTGTTTTCATTCTCTTAATTGACTTGATGATTTCTACGATTTCTTCAAATGTGTTCGAACAAATCAGATTTTAAGTGAAGATGAGTTGTTGCGTCTTGGATCTCCTGAGTAACTACTAAAGATTCTTCAAATGTTCTTAAGGGATCGTGTGGTTGGTGGACCTCATCTTCGAACCATGTAGGACATATTGTCCGCTGCTTATATCGAATCATCATATTATGTAATATGATACATGTATATATAATAGCTTGGAGATCCTGTTTATACATCCCTCGAGCCGAAACTTTAAGCATTTTCCACTTTTTCTTCAACACACCAAAAGCCCGTTTGACATCTTTCCTTTCTGTTTCGTGCCTCCTCTTGTACAATATTCTTTTTTCATCACCCTTGGGAAGATTTAAAATGGACTTAGTAAGAACCGATTATTGTGGATATATCCCGTCAGTAAGATAATATCTCATTTTTTATTGTACATCGTTAGCCTCGAATTCAAGGTCTGGTGCTCTCCAGATTTGATATCATTGAAAACAGGGGAACGATGTAAAACATTTACGTCATTATTCAACCCGGAGACACCAAAGAACGCATGCCAAATTCATAAATCTTGGGAGGCGACCGCTTCCAATAAAATGATTAGATGTGGCCCGTGATCATCCCTAGCATGTTGACATCTCAAACCATTTGGGCACTTCTCCCACTCCCAACTTGTACAATCAATGTTTCCCATCGTCCCAGGAGACCCATGCTTATGCTCGTGATGAGCATATAATCTTTGAAGGTCAGAATACGTGGGCTTTTACAAAGACTCAGCACTATATAACTCCATGATAACATTGTAAAACGTACGGAGACATTCACGGCCTGTTGTTGCAGCCATTGACAGATTCTCGTCTAGAGATTCAGGAACGGCCACGTATCCCAATTGACAAATGGCCGCAGTACATTTGACCAATGGGTTAATACCAGGTACGCCCTACAATCAGGAGTTTGTTGAAAATAAGTAGAATAATCGGTTACCTCTTGAACAATTTGTGTGAATAGTTCTCGGCTCATTCGGAATCGCCGACAGAATGTTCTTTCGTCGAACTGCGGGTTTTCGAAGAAGTATGCTGCCACTAAACGATCATGAGTACCCGCATGATCCCTACGTATGTACCTTTGCGGAACTTTTGACTGTGATGCTTGGTAAGCGTTCCAAGCAAACTCCGTAAACTCACTCATAACTTCATCACCATCGGAAGACGAAGACCAAACAATAGCTCGTAAGACATAATTAAAAGAATGTGTTTGAAGGTATTGATAGAAATGTGTTTGAATGTATTGATATAAATGTGTTTGATGTTGGTATTTATAAAATGTAAAATGGTAAAATTTAAAAAAAATATAATTTTTTTCTTTTTTTTAAACAATAATTTTTTTTAAACGGTAACTTTTTAAAAACAAAATCAATGTTTTGTGTTGTGTAATATCGGTCAAAAAATGACCGATTATTGTTTTATGTCTTGCTCGACACTCCACAAAGGAGTCGACCGATTTATAAATCGGTCACATGGGTCACTCGATCGATATTTTTTTATCATTGTGTCTAGCCTTATACATAAACATAAATGATTTGGATAACTAAATGTACGTGTAATTTAATTGCCTAAGTATGTGTGAATATAGTGTTATCTAAAATAGAATAAGAAAATTACACCATTTAAGGCTATTGAGCAAATAGTGTTTTCAATTGACTAATATGTGCGCTCGATTTAAAAATCAAACATCGTGATTAACCCAATCAAAATCAAAAATGAAATTGATTAAATGAATAATTGAATCACGTTATTTTTTTAATATAAAAAAACCTAACACACGCATGACCTTAAGAGATTTTTTTCTTCATAATTTTAGACTTAAGTGTAGAAAAAGTTATATTCTGATTCGTTAATAAATTTACAATGAAATCTTAAACTTTTACAAATAGCTAATTACAAATCCACTTTTATAAACTTAAGTGTAAAAGCTCAATTTTCATAATGTTTAATTAATTATATTATATATTAATTTAACAAATACCTTATGTACATTAAACTATTTCAAAACACAACTATTATTATTATTATTATTATTATTATTATTATTATTATTATTATTATTATTATTATTATTATTATTATTATTATTATTTATTTTACTGTATTTTTTAAACATTTCTTTATTAGAAACTCATAGGCTTTACAAGAAATTAGTAGGGAGCCGAAAAACAATTCGTGCCCCCACTCCTCTAGCTATAACGAAGCTAACCCTACTAATTATTATTATTATTATTATTATTATTATTATTATTATTATTATTATTATTATTATTATTATTATTATAGGATTTACAAGAAATTAGTGGGGAGCCGAGATACTAACTGGGCCCCCACTCCTCTAGCTAGCTATAGTGAAGCAAAAACTAGGTGGGTGGGTGGGTTTGGAGGGGGGGGGGGGGGGGGGTTCTTTAAAACCTTACACATATTGTATTCAGAAGCTTGAACTCACAACCTCCTGGTCGGTGGTCCAATAATCTATCATCTAGGGGTGAGCATTGGGTCAATACTGATCCAGTCTGAAACCGAATTGCGAGGAAAACCTAAACTGAATACCGAACCGAAATTACTCGGTTTTACTCGGTTCGTTTCGGGACGAGTTGGTTTCAGTCGGTTTTGGTTGTTTTTTATCGGTTTTTGGCCCGAACCGACTCGAACCGAGAAATCCTGAAACCGAATTCGGGAAAAACCTAAACCGAATACCGAACCGAGTATGGTTGGTTCGGGCAGGTTTTACGGGACGAGTCGGTTTCGATCGGTTTTGCTCACCCTTACGATCATCTAATACTTAACTTATAATATATCTTACAAATGTATTCAACGAGGCTTGAACTCACAACCTTTAGGTCGGTGTTCCACTACAAAACACACTAACTTATATCTTTTCTGAAAGTGTGCATATATTTTTCTTATATTATTGCTGATAGCAAAAAACTAAAAAATATAAAATAATCCACCTGCTAGTTGATACAGTAAAAAACAAAAAGAACACAAACATATATCAACACATGTGTAAAGATACTACTAGTCTGGTCAGGCTAACAAACTTTACGATTCATAAAGATTGTACACCGTGAATTAAAATATTTACATAGTTCTCGACTTGAAAACCTCAAATCTAGAAAACATACGAACTTCTTGTCGACTGTTGGTTAACTAAAGTACTGCCGACTAGAAGAACAAAATGAAACAGAACGTACACTAGACAACTTATAATTAGCACGTACCACTCGATCTTGTAGTTAAGAAGGCCGTCTACAATAAGAAAATATGGTCTCCTAAATCCAGCTGGTCTGATCAATACCGTTACCTTATACAGTAATCGTACGATAAGGAGCTACCATGACATTTGCGGCGAGTTTCCTCTCTTTTGTGGCAGGATCTTGTAACATCAACACCTTGTCTTTGTCTCTAACACCAACCATGTGTAGATATTCTCCATCATCTCTTTCTTTCCCTTTGAACAATAGTCTTTGCTCTTTCGGCTCCAAGCTAGTCACCATTGATAATATCATCTTTAATTCTCCTGAAAATACAAAAACAAAGTATTTAGAATTTCAAAATCTCATTCAATGATAGGAAAACCTTAGCATGTAACAAACATAGGACTAGAAACACAAGACTATGTTGATAAAAGACTTACCAAAAGTAGAAGTGGCTTGAATGGATATATCATGCAATTGTGAACATGTCGCGACTCTAACGACCATAATCCCATCTTCAACGCTTTCATCCCCAATATCTCTCTTTTGAACAAGCATGCCACCGGGTCGCATTTCCCATTTGACATCTGCATCAATGGTTACTTGAGGGCTAACTTTGTTGCTCTTACTTTTGTTATTGTCATTAGCCTTACCACACCGCAATTTCGACAAACTTCTAGTCAATTTCATTGAGCTAAACTTCATGGTTATCAACTTTGGCTTGGTGACTGATTTGCTCTTTGTTTATGTTTGTGATTTGTGAAAGTGAAAGGTGTAGAGTTGGTAGTTATATAGTATAGTTTTGAAGTTGCATGTAATAAGGACAAAAAATGTGGTACCTAACAAAAATATAAAAATTATGCGGTTAGGCACATGGGCTGGGCTGTGGAGGGTAGCTAAATTGGCGGGACCAAAAATTTCAATTAAAATATGTAAATAAGTTCATTATTCAAAATTTTAAATTTTGTAAAAATATTGTTTATAGTATTGTTTACATGCAAATAATTTGACATGATTAGATTAGTTTTATAAAAATACTCAAGAGCCGTTCAACCGTCTTTCCTACTCCCTTCTTGTCTTTTGCATTGTTGTGACCTTTGTCTTTATAAAACTTTTATCACAATTAAGTACAATATTTCACACGTTTGGTCTATAACTAATCTGTTAAAAAAATACAAGGTTATGCTCTATGTCAATAGTTCTACCCACAGTAAGGGGATTCAATCCCCTTACTTTTCCCTGCCACATCAGCTTTCTTTCTCTAGCGACCTGCAGGCGATTCAGTGCCCCAGTAAGGCGACCTACACTATAAATAAACATACCCCACAAAAATACTTTTTATATTAAATAAACACACACACAAAATTGGACGACACTTGGTCGAGCCTGCAATCATTTAGCTTGTGAATCGTCCTGCGATCGAGTACCCACGGTAAGAAAGATCGAATGAAATCGATCCATCCACTCGGTCGTGTGACCTTACTGTCACCAGCCTTATATTGACATCGACACTTAATATCTTTGGTAGGCATTTAATATTTGCTTTTATGTTCTGAAATCAATGCTAATTATAGATGCAAAACAAGATTGTGACTTCATGATGATTCATGTTGTCGTCTTTAATTTATTCATATAACTTGTTTAATATTAGTAAACAGAATAACGATTATCTGAATCAAGTCGTATAATAACAATTGAATGAGGGACAAATTGTTCCTTTTGGTACCGATGATTTAGGCTTGATCCATAAGGTATCAAACCATGTGTTAAAAGGAAAGAGATAATGATCTATATATTTATCAACAAAGTTTATAATGTCTTCTTTGCAAGTATGAAAGGTCTATTTTCAATTTGAATAACAATAAACTTTTCATTTGTACCCGCTTGGTCTCTCGTTGTCTATTATTCTATTCACACACCTTTAAAAACCAATACTCATTTCAATCTTACTACTTTTTAAAAGAAAATTTTAATCACAGATAATAAATTAGAAAGGTTTTGGAACATGGTTAGAATTTAAAGCTTTTTATCTAGCGAACATGCATGTTGGTTTTCTTATTTCTAAATGTTTATGATACGTTATAGTGTTTATTACTTGTGCGTATATTGGGCTTGGTATATATTAAATTCAATTTAAATTAAAATTCGTGTCTCATTTTGATAGTTATAACTTACGAGGAGAGTTATATTAAATACCAATCATTCTTACATACAAGGGATTCATTCCCACTATCCATTTAAAAAGAAATTAATAGTTTAGATTAAAAGCATTTTAATATTTCACCTATTTTTTATAATTTAAATATCTCTTAAACCATTAATCGTTAAGCGAAAATAATTACACCATCGGAACGAGCATTTAATTATTTTTCTATAGACGGGCACTTTGATATAGTTTAAACAAAAAAAAAATCGTTTTTTTCGTGACCGAAAAAATCATATATGCGAAAAAATCATATATGATATGTAATATCATATATGATTTTTTCGGCCACGAAAAAAAACGTGAAAAAAACGAAAAAAAATTGTCGAAAATATATCAAAATACCTATATATATAAAGATAATTAAATGCTCGTTGTAACGGTATTTTTTTTCGTTTAACGATTAACAGTTTGAAATATATTAATATTTGAAAAAAAATGATGAAAGTGGGTTTTTTAAATTGTTGGTATTAATCTCATCTATTAGATCAAATAAAGATGGAGGGAAGATGAAGGGTGGAGATTAGTCCCTTGGTATGTAAAAAAAGTTTGGTCCTCAAATGATCTTATATCATAACTTATAACTTTGTGCATATACAAAATAATTTGTTTTAATCCCTAAGAAGCAAGACGCAAAAATGGTGAAATATTTTCGTCCGATTAGTTTGACTGGAAGCATGTACAAAATTATCACTAAGGTGTTGGCGAATCGGTTGGGTTCTGTAGTAGGGAGTATCGTGAATGAAGTTCAGTCCGCGTTTGTTGCTGATAGACAAATTCTTGATGGCCCATTCATTTTAAACGAGATAATATCTTGGTGCAAATACAAGAAGAAGCAAACAATGATTTTCAAGGTAGATTTTGAAAAGGCTTATGACTCGGTTCGTTGGGACTATTTGGATGATATTTTAAAGAAATTTGGCTTTGGTGACAAATGGTGTAGATGGATTCAAAGTTGTCTTATGTCGTCTAGGGGTTCTAACCGACGAATTTCAATTCCACAAGGGTCTTAAACAGGGAGATCCTATCTCTCCGTTTTTGTTTATATTGGTGATGGAAAGTTTGCATCTTTCTTTTCATCGAGTCGTGGCTAATGATTTATTTGCGGGAGTTTCAATTTCACCCTCATTGACAGTTTCTCATTTGTTTTACGCGGACGATGCTGTATTTATGGGACAATGGAGTAAGTCTAACCTTGATACTATTATTCGGGTTTTGAAATGTTTTCACTTAGCTTCTCGCCTTCGTATCAATATGAGTAAAAGCAAGTTGATGGGAATTGGTGTAGTTTCGGAGCAAGTGGTTCACGCAGCTTCTCAGGTTGGATGTTCCACTTTCATTTCTACTTTTTCTTATCTTGGTGTTATGGTCGGTGGCGTGATGTCAAGAGTAGAATCTTGGGATGGTATAATAAACAAGTTGTCGCAAAGATTATCTAAATGAAAGTTGAAAACCCTTTCAATTGGTGGTAGATTGACCCTTTTAAAGTCTGTTTTGGGCTCGGTGCCTATATATCATATGTCGATCTTTAAGGTCCCTGTTAAGGTGTTAAACATTATGGAAAGTATACGTAGCCGAGTTTTTAATGGAGTGGATGCTAATGAAAAAAAGTTGGTGTGGGCAAGTTGGGATGGCGTTTTAGCATCCAAACAAAATGGTGGTTTAGGTGTTTCAAGTTTTTATGCGTTGAATAGAGCTCTAATGTTTAAATGGGTTTGGCGTTTCAAAACTCAAAAGTCTTCGTTGTGGGCTACAGTTATCAAAGCTTTGCATGGGGAATATTTGAGTGTTTGTTTTTTTAAACAATCTCAAGTTTTACCCAATTTTAATCAAATTTGAGATTTAAATTTGATTTTTACCAATCCTTAGTTGGTCTATGTTAGCATGTGTCAAAACTGGGATTTCCTGTTGGTCAATTTGATTAAAAAAAAAGTTTAAATAACGTATAAAAATATAATTCTTTTATTATATAAAAGATATTAACCATCAAAAATCATCATATTAGTGCAAAAAAAAGATTGTGCCTGTTAACAGTGAACAGGGGATTTTTTTTTTCTTTTAATTTTTTTTATCATCTAAGAAACTCGCATGTAAAAATATAAATGATGGTCACATATCATGTTCTTCCATTAAAGTAAAAGACCGATCGAGTCACCAACGTTATGAAAGTTCCTAGTGTTATAAAACATACGGAGTATTAAAATTTTAAAAGGACAAAACACCACCATGTTCGTTGTATACTATAAATGTGGCAAAATCGGATATTTTCACACTGTTGATGTGATTAGCAAAAAACAAGTTTTAGTTATAAGTAAAGTTTTAATTAAGCTATATGTAAAATATACTATACTTAACTTACAAGATATCTGACATTTCTGCATGCATTTTTTTTTTTTGAATGGCTCTCTGCATGCAAATATTTAACTTCAAGATATAAATAACAAAAACAAAACAAACATCAAGTGTATATAAAACATGATAAAATCCAAAAACAAGAAACAAAAACATTATGGAAGTACGAGTTATGTTATTAAATTATTATAAGTTCATGCCAAAATGATATGGTCCAAAAAACATTGGCATATGGTTTCACAATTAGAAGTAACCTAACCTTTTTGCCCATATCTTATGGTCTTGAGACCTCCTTTTGTCGGCCTTCAATATATGTCGGACTATTTTGTTATTATTCGCATACTTTTTGGTTCGATTAACTATATTAAACACACATACTTAACAACTTATTAAGACAAAACTATGAATATTCGACACCTGTCGTAGCAAATAAGTGTAACATTTCATCTTTTACGAAAAATATGTGATGACAAAGCCGTCAGTTTATCGTGTAGTATGGGTGTACATAAAGTTATGAACTTATGATTAGGTTAAAAATTAAATATGGAGATTTAAGGATCTTGTTTAAATTAACTTGTAATAATGCATGCTTAAACAAAAGCACAAATCCATGCTCACACATAACTCACTATTTGTCGCTTACTTACATATGCATGTGCACAAATATTTATGAAAGATGTTATTAACTCATTCGGATTTATGTGTATATTTGATGCTTTCGATTATTCATGATTTCAAAAGAATAAAATCCTTGCTCATAGATCAATAGTTCTGGCCCATTTGGTTTGGTATCTATTTTGAGATCTTGTAATCTACAAAAATCATCTCTTGATACTGTGGTAGCTATTTTCATTAGGTATAACTAGTTGTATACATTAATGTATTTCAATCATATCAAATTTCACTTAATTATAACAAGTTGTGTTATTTCATTATTTGTGTCTTGTGCAAGCATATGATAGATTATTAAGCAAGGTGGGTAATAAACTTTCATTAAATATTTGAACTAACAGACTACCTTCGTCCTTTTTTTTCATTTGTCTTAAAATAATTATTTATGTCTAAATATAGAAGTGGAATTGTTTAAGTTTACCTTACTACCTAATCAAAGTTATATTCATATAGTTAAATGAAATAAGTAATTAATAGTCAAAAGGTAAAACTGTCATTTAATAACTTATACAAAAGTCATATTAGTAATAAATACTTTTTTTTTTTTTTTTTTTTTTTTTTTTTTTTTTTGTGGAAAATAATTTTGAGACGAAGGTACTGTATATCAAAGATGGGAAAACTGTTTTCTGTTTTAAGTTGATATAAGGCGTTCACCTACATTTTAATTTTATAAAAACCATTTTTCAAGTAAACCGGATTTGCTATTTGCAAATTCATTCCAACTCAAGACGTGGGCATGTAAAACCTTGTTAATGATTATTTTTAAAGCATAGATAAGTGACATTTTATTTTGACAAATTAAATGGTCACATTTCATCATGTTTGATTTTGGTTTGTAAAAAACGATGTTTCTGGTTATTTTCTCCAAGAAATGAATCAAACAAATGAATCAAACAGGTATTTCACCTCCACCAAAATGAAGATTGTATTTTTTTTTGAAAAATTCGGCGCATGACGACTAAATGCATAAAGGTTCACTAGGCAATGTTGTACTAAATGAGTCATGTGGACATGGCAGTGATTCTCGAAACCATGATGCAAATTAACAAGCATCATTTTCTCTTAAATCACATTGAGGGCCAAGAAGTTGGCTAGCATTGCGAGGTTTTAACATCAGGCAACCTGAATATTCATTTATGGGATGCAAATTGGTGTTTCTAATAAAAAGCATGGTTTCGTGTACTTTGATATATGTTCGCCAATAAAAAAGATCCCTTTCCTTCTCACTTTGATCGGTCTCAAATGTGAAAAAAGTTCTTCTCAACCAACCTTTAGTTTTGTTTGTAGCAATCGAGAGAATACTGAAAACTGTATTATCAGATTCACTAAATGATGAAGTTTACAAAATATTAAAAAGACTACAAACTAATCAGAACCATAGCAACTAAATGGGCCAAAAGCGACAGGCCGGGCCTAGGCCTTTATTATGTAACATTGTTTAGTGAACCTTTTCTCAATTATATCTTTTATATAATAAAAGAATTACATCATTTCGGAGTGTTTTTGTAAATCCCTTCTTATTGAAAAAAAATTGGACCAATAGCAGAGCTTGATTTTGCCACGTAGGCGAAATCGAGTAACGTGATTGGTCAATAGAAAGTCAAAATTAAATTGATTTTGGTCAAACTTAATAAATTTGATGGAGAAATTTAGTTAAGAAAAAAAATGCATAAAAATATAGGTGTCAAATTTATGAAAACAAAAACTTAAAAAAAGATGAAGTGATTAATAAAACTTTAGTGATTGTATTTTAAATAATTTGTATAGAATAAAGTGTAAAATTACAAGTTCAATGTTTTTTAGTAACTTTATAAAAAACACAATTAACCCTTACACTTTATACCCCCTATACTTTACAATATTAATTTTGTTTAAAATTACATGAGTATTAGTATTAGTTTTTAGACTTTCATCTATTAAAATTACAAAATTTGGTAAATATACGAATTATTTTTAATATACGTTAAATATTTTTTTAAACTAATTTTAGTTTTAAACTTTCATCCATTAGAATATTTTTTTAAATAAGGACTCATATTACTACTTAAAAGTTTAATTTATGCGTACACGGGTTTGAAATACGGCTAAATTATTAGTAATGGTAATATAAATATCAAATGATAAGCCTAATACTGTGATATGAAAATAAATATACGCGATTCTACTTATAACAACGACTCGTGAAATTGTTATTTAAAATTTATATATGGATATCCATAAAAACATTTTAAATTTTACGGAGCATGTTTTAACTTCATCAACGTTCATTATGTGCTACTAAATTCACACATTTTGTACAACATAATATTAATAGTTAAAGTTAAACAACAAAATCAACATCAACCTCAACACGTCTGTCAGTTAATTAAAAGCATTATACAAAGCTAATTATTAAAAAAAAAAAAAAAAAAAAAAAAAAAAAAAAAAAAAAAAAAAAAACGTGGGTTAAATAGTCATTGTTTAATATAGAAGGTGTTTTCCTTAAATTATATATATATATATATATATATATATATATATATATATATATATATATATATATATATATATATATATATATATATATAACGTAATAGTTGGCCGTTGTAAACGAATTAAAAGTATGTACATGCGAAATATTCAGCAAGAATATATAGTTTTAATCAGGTTATTACATTACTATACTGCGATAATGTTATTGAGTTGGTAATCACGGATGTGAGATACAACCATTATTCTATACTTATGATTTATGTGTAAACCCCTTTTTGCTTCTGAATAGAATTCGAAAGAGACCTCAACAGAATTTTGGCTTATGTCTTACCTAGCTGATAGTATTTAGTAACTTTTTTTATGGTTTAACTTTTTTGTTATACACACCAACTTTTAGTAACTCTTTTTTATGTTTTATTTAAAACTTCTACACTTAATATTTGTGTTTTTACTATAAACACACTAAGCTATAATATAATTAGTTGTGAGTTCAGGGGTTTTTTCACTAAGCTTCTAAAAAAAAGCTTATAACTTTATCATACACTTATTGTGTTATGGTAATTGAATAAGCCAATAAGCACATTTAATAAGCATAACTAAACACCCCTTTAGTTCTAATATGAAGTTTTCTTATTTGATGTTATGACTAACTTTGTTATTATCCTTACTATAAATTCAATGTTTTAAAAAGCGCGCCTCAGGCGCGCCTACTCCCTAAATCCCATGAGGCTCTAGCCTTTGGGATTTTTTCAGATCGAGGCTCACGACATGCATGAATCCCGTAAAAATCGCAGCGCCTTGGGGATTTTTGCGCTTTTGCGCCTTGGGGATTTTTGCGCCTAGAAGATGTAACGGGGTTTTGGCCTTTTTTTCTTAATAGTAAGATACGTTTTGGGCTTACATATTATATACATTGGGCCCTTTAAGTTATAAAGTATCTAAGAACCCTAATATTTAGAAAATAACTAAAACACACAATCAACAAAGAAATATATATTTTTTGTAATCTAATGTCTAAGAATAGTAGCTTATTAACATATACAAATGTTGTTTCTTTAGTGTTAAGTGTTACCAAACAACTATAGATTTTTTGTTGTTGATAGTTGATAGAGATACATGGTAATTTGTTAAATTTTATTAGTCATAAACTTATATATTGTAATGTATGTTCAGGGATTTAGGGTAGTTCATGGATTCTGATATGTTGTTTGCTTGATATTTTGAGTTTAAATGCAAGCTTTGTTAGATGTAATAACCATTAAGTGGCATTATGCATTGAATATTGATATTTTTGTATTATTTCAGCTGCATAAGTTGTCACATATGTTATAAAAAAACCTAAATGAATGTATAGTGCGCCTCGTATTTATGAATCCCGTGCCTTGGTTTGCGCCTCGACTCAAGGCTCTTTGACCCCCTTTGCGCCTTAGTGCGCCTTGAGCCTTTCAGAACATTGACTATAATGCAACATGTTAGTGGTTTTTGCAGTTTTATCATCTTAACGCACACACTAAAGTGTAATGCAATTTGTTGTGTGCGTCTTTTAGAGGAGGATTAAGTATCAACACATGATTGTCGTGGAAGGATTTTCTACGCCTGCTCAAGGTATGAATGTAAAATTTAGTTGAGTTGCTGATTTAGATAATACATGAATGTATTTTAATGTACCAAAGATGTGTTTTAGTGCCTATATGGGAATTTTATGATAGGAATTCTTTTCGGAGTGTAATTTGTCTTTAAATGAGTTAATAAAACTTAGCAGGTGTTTGATGTCATTGATAACACTATAGTTGTCAACCAACGGTCTAAAATATTGGTGTCTTTTACCTTGATGATTTAGGCCAATTATGAAGAAAGTTGTAATAAAGTGAAAGGTCGGTAAGGATTCAAACAATCTTAAAAGACTGGTGAATGTACTCTTTGTCATTTTTTCATGCATTTTAATTTACTTATACAAGTAATAATAATTTCCCTATATAGTTCGGGCTTAGAGAAAAATTATTCTTATATATTATACGTAAACGTAAGATTAAATTTGAGTTCTACCCATTACATCTTTTTTTTGTTTCTCTTTATGTAATAAAGAAGCTATAGTGTAAGCATCTATGTTAATTTGGTAATTTTATGATCAAACATGAGAAGTAAATAGCACAAACTTATGTAAATACAACTTTCCAAATGAAAAAGGTATATTAGTAAAAATGATATGATGGTTATTCATAATTAAGAAAATGAATCAATTTTCAAAGCTATCTAAATATGCTACATATTTTAAAGAAAATATAAGTAAAAGAAATACCACAATTATAAAACACATCGTAAATTGATAGCACGGGTTTGCAAAATTAAAAGCATATATAACATCTCATGCAAGTCAAGTATCATCATCATATGATTTTGCTTGAATAATAAAATATAATTTTTAATCCAAAAGCATTGTCCTAAAATAATAGGTAGATTATAACATATACATATGATTTTTTATTTTTAGTCCACCAAGTAAAACCATTTGAAATATGTTAAGTGGTTCATTTCTTAATCGATAATAATATATAATTAAACGAAATTTTAAAAACCCTGTGCGTGCACATGTATTATAACTACTTAGACATTTAGACATAGTTAACTCTTTATTTTGTAGTATGTTGGTTTTCTTCAACATGGTTTTTAGTTCAATGATATGTATGTTATTTTCGCCATTATAAAGAAAAGAAACTGAAAATGGATGAAGATAAAGTTTTGGTTTGTTCGTTTTTTCTTTCATTGTTTGTTACTTCGTTAGTACTGTCTAGGTAGTGGAAGAGCCCAAGTGTGTCGTTATATGAAGCCCAAAGATGTCCTTGGTTCATAGCCCAATTTGGACAAAAGTCTTTAAACTGAGTTTATATAGGGGTGTCATCGGTTCGGTTCTCGGTTAATCGATTTATTCGGTTCGGGTTGTTCAGTTAAAAATAAAATTTGGGTCATAACTGAAAACCGAACCGAACCGAAAATATTTGTGACCGAACCCAACCGAGAACCGAACCGAAGTTCGGTTCGGTTATGGGTCAAAACCGAAAACCGAATTTTGTACGTGAATTACACCATATATATATATTTTTTAAAGTTAATTATATAGATTTTTGAGAAAAATAATTATTTCAAGGATAAAAAAGTGTTTTTATATTAGGACAAAATTTTAATGTCTTTTTATATATATATATAATAATATAAATATATATAAAAATGTATATATATTTATATAAATTCGGTTTTCGGTTCAGATAGCCAAAACCATATCCAAACCGAAAACCGAATTTTTAGTTCGGTTCGGTTCGGTTCGATTTTGACAAATTCGGTTCGGTTACAAGTTTGGTTCGGTTTGTTTTCGGTTCGGTTCGATTTTCGGTTTGTTCGGTTTATTACCCGAACCATGAACACCCCTAAGTTTATAAGCACAAAAGTAAAAGATAATCCTACTTCCCAAAATAAATACTCTCTTGATTGGTTGAAATATGAAATAAATCATTTATAAATTTATCTAATTTGTCACATTTTTCATTTT